>JAVJAQ010000607.1:0-62569 GCA_032362365.1 Zygogramma bicolorata
CTGTTCCGTCTTCACCTACATTTTTCTTGTTTAGTTTTAAGATATATTTGTGTTTGTCTGATTATTTGCTCTCCCTGTATTTCTTTTCTCATTATCGCGAGTACGACTGTGCGTTCCATGTTCCCGACGAGGCTAGATCGCAGAGAAGGGGCGAAGACACCTTTTTGAATCGTTGTTGTTAACGGCTCTCGCTCGACAAGTGATATACCTACTTTGATAATAATACTTTTCATATATATAAACATTTGGAGTGGTTTGTGCTCAGTTTCCTCTCGATGAAAATACATTCCATCAACGTTGGATCTGGATGAAGAAAATATCCAAGGTAGGAAAACACAGTCACGTATAAATTAATCTCATTAATATTCTCCGGCCATTGAACGGCAACTTTATAAAAACGGTCAAACACTCTTTGAGACAGCGAAACCCTATTTTTTACAGTCCACTTATTAAAAACAATACAAGGCCGATCTATGATTATCTAGTATTGAGATGTCAGGAGTAACTATTCCTACAAAGTCAAGTATCTCGATGCTAGGAATTACGATCAGTAATAATCTCTCATGGGAAAACCATGTAAGCTCGATCGCAGAGAAAGGCAATCCGTCTTTTTGATGATTCTTCGCTCACAGACCCGCTCACTTCATTGGAGCATCATAGAAGGGTCGGAGACTTGTCTCTCTTCGGTGCTCTTCTGAATTCTTATCAATCGTTCTACATTTGACAATATCTACACAGATGACCCGACGAGTACAGAATTCCCACCCCTTTGTTGTGAACTTGGAGACCTATCGAACCTCTCTTGCTCAAGGATCTTCTTTCAATAGAACAGCTGAACTTTGGAACTCTTTGCTGAAAGAGGTTTCTGAGGCCTAAAATAATTCAAAATTTATGTTAATTCGTATCTCCTGTTCCTGTAAAGCCCTGTAATGTTCAAAGAATACCGCGTGAATCAAGGGACAGGAGATAAGAATTTACATTCACTTTGAATTTTTGAAGTTTGTAAGAATCAGGAAAAACCTCTATCGGCAAGGAGTTTCAAAGTTCAGCTGATCTAAAGATGGGTTTCTACTATTATATACTGTGGTCGTCTAAGTATGAGAAAGTTGGTCAGTCAAACTGCCTAATCTCAAGTTTTCGTCGCGATTTCTCTAAGGTCTCAATCTCCAACTCCTTAGATTGATTATATTTAAATAGTAAAATCGGTTCAAACAATTGCTTTCGGCGTTTTTATTATCATTCAATTAAAGCATCTCTCTTGAAATTGATATGTTTGCATTTTGTTTGCATCGCAAAAACCTGGCCAAGTGTACATTCGTACGGAACCCCACATTCCTTTCTCACTGGAGCTGTAGGAGGAAATATGGAAACTGCATCAACCAGAATTAAAATTTGTCCCCGTCATACAAGATCAGAATTAGTGTTATCGTATTGTTTTCCTAGCCATACACACTTCATGCTAATGAATCAATAGTAATTTACGTCTCAAGTCCGGGAAACGCATTTTTACAGTACGAGTCGAAATGTAATTTTGAGACGAGTTACTGTAAAAGTTTCCCGGTCGTATGTCGTAATGCGTTTTATTTCATACTGCAGACCCGTTTTATTTCATACTGCAGACACTAAATCTTACATTAATAAAACAAAAATTGAAAATATGATCATCCATGATGGAAACGCTAGTTTCTAAGGTTACTGTTTCTGGTGTTTGTTTTGTTGACTTTTGTGAAACGAAATGTCAACAGACAAAATGTCGACCAACAATTTGCGTAAATATAATGAAGATGCCGGCTCTCTGATTCCCACAAAATCATCAGAAAGGTACCATAGCGAATATAAACAGTTTTGCGACTGGGAAAAGGTAAACGCAGTCAGTGAAATCAATGAGGAAATAATGCTGTATTTGTTCGATCTGGTAAGTTGCACTTAATATTCTTCTGAAGGAATCATTATTGGTGATTTTCTAGTCGAAGAAAATGTCCAGTTCTTCACTCTGGTCAAAGTATTCGATGGTTAAAGCCATGCTACAATTTAATGAAAACGTGGATATATCAAGATTTTCTAAACTTCGAGCGTTCCTTAAAAATCAGTCTGTTGGCTATCAACCTAAACAAGCCAAAACACTCACCAGAGAAGAATTGGTAAAATTTGTGAAAGAGGCACCAGATCAACAATATCTTTTGGCAAAGGTAATAATTTTAGATGTACATTTCAATATTTACTGATAATTTTGTGTTCTTGTTAGATTGTTGGTTTAATCGCCGTCGCTGGTGGTTGTCGCCGCGAAGAGATATATGAAATGTCTTCGGATGACATCCAGGAAACTTCTACACAATTGGTAATCACAATCCCTTTCTCAAAAACGAATCAAAGAAGAGTATTTACGGTCATTGATAAAATGGACGGCATAAGTGTGTTGGAACTGTTCCGAAGATACGTTGCCTTGCGGCCCAAAGGTTGAGGTCACAATAAATTGTTCGTAGGATACCGTAATGGCAAGTGCATTTCCCAGCGCGTTGGAATTCACACAGTCGGTGGAGTTCCCAAGAAAATAGCGGAACTTCTAGGATTAGCAAATCCCGAGTTGTACACCGGCCATAGTTTTCGCCGCACATCGGCGACTTTACTAGCAAATGCGAGAGCGGAATTTTCCATTCTCAAAAGACATGGAGGATAGAAGAGTTCCTCCGTGGCAGAAAAGTATATTGAGGATTCGTTGGAAGGAAAGAACAAAGTGGCTAAAATGATCCAGGAAGGAGAAAGTTTTGTGCAAGTCTTAAATGAGAAATTCAAAGAAATTATGAGTACAAGTGCTTGCTGGAGTTCCACTCTCCACGATGATTTACCGAAAGTTGAAATAACTGGGAAAACAGATTGCACAATTCATGTTACTTTTAATGTTTAGATTGTCTTTAATTACATGTTTATTAATCTTGTATTGTTTTCACAATAAATTGTTTGATTCTTGCCCCATTTCATTAGAGTCCGGTAAAAATTTTACCGGACTCGATACCGTAAAGTCTCATTTACCGGACTAAAATCGTTGACTTAAACATGGCTGTTACGATACAGTATGAAATAAAATTATTTGCATAACAGATAAATGCGATACAAAACGTTTAGCCGCAATCACAATGATTTACATTCTAAATATATTTCATTGTTGGATAATATCCTCTCTTTTTTGGAGGTACGGTTTCAGAATATGTTTCTATTAACCTGATACCATATCGATCGAATCCAGTTTATACTCTGTCAGGGTTGGAAAATAACCATGCCGTGCCACTTGGGGAGAACTCGTTTCCATGAGGTCATCGATTTTCTGTTTTATATCTAGATTCCACACTCCGTGATGTACATTACTCAAATGGATTCATGATCTTTTGGCAAATTACCGAACTTTCTTGTACTTTCTGCGAATATCTAGAATTATCCAGTCAAAACTCATGCTTCACCTACAGGACAGATCACCTCAGATACTCGCCTAAGGTTAAACTGAACAGCTTTCCATCCTTGAGAAGTTAATCATATGCCCAATTTTGCAAAAATTCCAGTAAGATTGGGAAGATGTGGGATGTCCAAATATTGTGATTCCGCATGATCACGTTTTGAGAGTATTTGAGCTAGGAATCACACGTTGGCAGGTCACACCTCGTTAAGCCTCAACTCGTAGAAACTCATACTTCAGAGAATATATCAGATGAAAATAAGTTAATAAACATTTTGAATCGAACAAACTCTGTCATTCGAGATAGGATAACAGCTTCAACTAGAACATTTCGTTTTTATTCACTTCTATCTTGATCAACAGAGAATCTCCTTCTTCGTAAACATTTTCCAAAATAGAGCTTGGTTCAATCATTCATCTAGGAGAATTCGAATATTCCATATTGAAAATTTTTGAATTTTGGAGCCCATAATCAAGATGAATACTACATCTCGATGAATGTTGAACATTTTTCAACAACGGCCTATCGTATCGAATACATAATTTTCAATTTTTTTCTTCTGTATCGAATCAATTTGAATGTTTCGAAATAGTTGGTGAACGTTAATTTTGTAATACCTGGATGATCGAGCTTTGCTCGGTATTCATTTTTGGTAAATAGTGTTTTTAGGATATTATATTTCGATGCGAAATGAAATATAAATAATATTTTTTGATCTCATCGATATAATAATAAAAAAATATGAACTGGTTATTCAAAGGAAAAACCACGAAGGCGACGTTTTCTAGATATGAAACCTTGCTAGATCAATTCATAGCCCTTGGAAAAGCCCTGCACTAAACTAAATTCATGAAAATCTTTGGAGCCGTTTCCGAAATTCAGATTTATCATCTGTGTCTGTGAAACTGAAACCACAGAATATCATTTATTATATCTGGCATTTATAGAAAGGATCTTTTTTGAACAAGATCAAAATTTTCGAGGAGTGAAAACCATGTTTCACAGAAGATATGAGTGAAATGATCTAATTTAGATATGAATTTTACTCTAAGAAAAAAGGCACACAAAAAGTATATATATATATATATATTATCGAAATGTATTACTACTATACGTCAGTTGAAAAAATTGTTTAAGGTGCAAAAACAACATTTTACAAGGAGTTTGAAAATGCAGCTCCGAAATCAATGTGAAAATCCATCAACAAAATTTTACACAATAGAGGAAAAAAATAAAATTATAGGATCAATTATAGCTAAAGATGACCAAACGGTAGAAGATCCTGACCAGATATCTGAAATGTTCTCATTTTCCCCACATTTCAGTAACACTTGTTGATTTTATTTCTTCAATCAACGCTGAATTTCCTGAAAAAAAACGTTTCTTTCTCTATGGTCCTGAAACCTACAAGAAAAGAAGGAATCGAAGACCTAATTCCAACCATTGATATTGATAAAGCTCCTGGATATGATAAAATTTCAGTATTCAGTACTCAAACAAGTGAGATCAGAATTAGCCCCACTCATGAAAGAATAATCAACGAATCATTTGAATCTTGTATCTTTTCTGATAACTGTAAAATTGCACGTGTTTTCCCTATATTCAAATCTGGTTAACAAAGTGATATGAATAATTATAGACCAATTTCGGTTCTTCACGTCTTCTCAAGAATTGTTGAAAAAGTAATGAACAACAGATTGATAGATTTTCTAGAATGAACAAAATATTTGTATTCAGGTCAATGTGGCTTCCGCAGATCGAGTGATACTGAGTCTGCAATAATGGATGTCATTTCTAATATTCAGCAGCTGGATAGGGACATCAAATGTAGACTCTCTCGATTTGCAGAAGGCATTCGACATAGTTGATCAGATAATATCATCAAGAAAAATTAGAAGCATTGGTATTCGAGGGAGCATTCATAAATGGTTCAAAAATCATTCAATAGAAAACAGTTTTTTCACCTAAACAAAAACCCAGCTCACTAAAAACTATCTCTTGTGGAGTTCTACAAGGTTCTATTTCAGAATAAGTTTTATTTTTTATCTATATCAAATTCTCCTTCAAGTTATTGAAAGGAAATATCAAGTAATGCGCAGATGATACAACACTAATGTATTTTTCTAGTTACATCAAAGGAATATATTATGATATGATTGATGTCCTCAGTAATGATGACAGCCAAAAACAGAACGACAAACAAAGCTAATTTGGGTTTTGAAAACAAAATTATAAAATTTTGCCAAACAAAATTCTCAGGGTTGTACAATGACGAAAGGCTATATTCGAATACCCATATAGAAATGTTGAAAAAAAAGTCAGAACACTCCTAGGAATATTATTTAGGGTCAAACAGTTCACTCCCAGAAAATATCTAAGTTGCAGTATTTGATTTCAATTTCCCTCTCGTCAGTTGCAAGGTAGTTTCCACTGAACTGAAAAATCGTTGGTACCTGTAATCAATTGTCTTTTCAAATCCATTTGCGCCTATTTTTAGTTGAAAAAAAACTGAAAACTTTTCAACATAATCGGTGAGCATATTATTGAGGGTTGGCTTTGAATCAAATCATTCCGAACAATTCCTTCAGCCAGTTTCAACTGTACCTGAGGAATTGTCAACTGTCAGAAAATTACTTCTCCTCTAGATACCAAGGAAGGTATATTTGTCAGATGCAAGGGCAGGGTTTGTAACAGAGGAAATGCCCGCATATGCTTTTGGTGATACAAGAGCCGGAATTTGTTTGAAACCATTGGGACGGGTACACTTGTAAGTCGGTGTTGAGTTTATTGGCCTCTAGGCCAGGGGTGGCCAAACTTTTCAAATATGCGGTCTACATTATAATTTACTGTCTTCCTGGGGTCGACCCGTCTTATGAAAAAAATTGTGTTTAGTGACTGATGAGACTATATCATTATAACATCTTTGGAAATTTGAACCATGAAACTGATAACTTCTTCCACAGTTGTAAAATCTACAAATCGTCTTTCGAATTCCTTGTGTAAATCGTCCAATTGATCAGTGAAACTTTGAAATTCACGATTTGAGTTGTAATTGGACTCTTCCTCCATGTTTTAGAATTTTTTTAATTCACCTCTTTTTAGTTGGGATGCATACATCTGAATCATTCCTTTGAATGTTTTCATTGAACTAGTCATATTAATCAACGTTTTGTCTTTCCCTTGCAGGTTAAGATTTAGTTCATTTAGTTTCTCTGTTATGTCGCAAAGAAAATGCAGCTTTATCAACCTTTTTCATTTTCTAGTACTGAAACATCTTTCCCCTTCAATTGTTAGAAACTGTTTATTTCTGGAAGTAACTGTCGAAATCTTTTCAAAAGAACGCCACGGCTCAGTCACATTACATCTGTAAGCAGCAAAAGATATCTGTGTGGTGCTTCTGCTTCTTCGAGTAAAGCTCGAAACTGACGTCTTTGCAAACTTCTGGCTCGAATAGGATTCACAACTCTGAAAGCGATGTTCATTACATCATCAGCGTTAACAATTTTTGAGCACAAAACTTGCTGGTGTTTGATACAGTGATAACTAATAAAGCTTGGAATTTCATCATCATTTTTGCACAATTTAACAAAACCAATTCTTTGTCCCAACATAGCGGGGGCTCCGTCTGTCGTAAGAGCTACCAATCTGTGAATTGGAAATTCAGTTTTGCTGATAAAGCTCTTGAAGATATCTTCACCTCTTGTTCGGCCTTTCATTGGGATTATTGTCAATAACTCTTATTTTGCAGTCATATCTTCAGAAACCATGCACACCAAAATGCACAATTCAGCAATATCACCCACATCCGTAGATTCATCAGATTGAAGTGCCAAAAAACAACAATTTCGTAAATCTTCATTGAGCAAATCTTCCAAATTTTTACTGATAGCTTCGGTGCGGCGCATTACAGTATTTCGTGAAATGTCGTTGATTGATGAAATAATTTCCTTTTCATTTTTAAAATCCTAGAAAAGAGCTACTCCAGCTTTTAACATGGCTTCTTTGATGATTTCTCCGTTGTCGGAAGGTTTTTTCTTTTATTCAATATTTCTGTAACTAAGAACCATGCCAACGTTGCAGCTTTTGATATTGTGTCTGGCTTCTTAAACAAGGATTGCTGAGCACCTTAAGCTAGTTTTTGACTGGCGTTCTTTTATCTTCCGGATTTCACTGCCGCTTCCACCGATACGGCGCGCTTATTCAAAATATTTTTGTAGCTATTTATGTGGAATGAGTCGGCGGGCTACCGAGTACATCGCCGCGGTCGACCGGTGGACCGCGGTCGAAGTCTTGGCCACCCCTGCTCTAGGCAGTGCTAGATAGTTCCCACAAACAACTCAAAAGTTGTTGGTTTCCTGCATAGATTAAAGAAAACAGGAGATGGAACATGAATATATAAAAAATCAATGTGCGCTGAGCCTGCCAAATATTCAGAGTTGAAGCCTAGGAGTGGGGAGCGGTACAGAGTAGTATTCAGGAAAAATATCAGTTATTTCGCCCAAAGTCGTATTTGCATTGAAATGAAGATGGTTTTCCCAAATTTCATATACTTTGAATAGTTCATATAACCATTACCAGGAACATACACTTTCACAATGAATAGTACATATACCCACGACCAGGGGCGTGCAATTTCATAATGAATAGGATTTCATATAAGTCAAATAAAACTCACCTTAGGATGCAAATTCATTTGCAACCTAAGTATAATTATATGTGATAATCCTCTAGTATGCTACTGCCAGCAAATTCTAAAATATTACGAATGAAAGTAAAGAATATACACAAAATTGGATTATATAGATTATTTCATAATTCATGGTGACACTTGAAACTCCAAAGCTATTGGCCTTTGAATAAGACAAGTTTATTGAACACCGATCTAACACTTTTGAATTTATCAAAAAAAGTCTTATTGTGATGGTGTACTCTAGTATTTATATATGAAGATATAAGTTTTATCAAATTACTGAAATGGGAAGACAAAAACGTTTGTTCCCTGAAATGTATGGAGATCAGAATATGAAGTGAATTACTTTTCCACGAATCTATTCGAGATGATGAAAGTTCACAAGATTCGATTCAAATTCATCGAGGCCGTGGTTGAGAAAACAAAGTTGAGGGTGCTTGTCTGTGAGCCAAATATTTTCGGAACAACAATTGCTGAGTCAATTGAGAAGAATAAAAAAGAAAGACATGACCAAGTTGTCTCTCTCATCAATATATGAACAGAAAACCTGAAAAAAAATTGTTATTTCGGTATTCTCCGATTACCGTATTACCGATCCATAGAACTTTAAGTGAATAGCATAATTCGAAACTGCAATGCAGTTATTGTCTCAGATATGCCTACATTTGGAGAACTTGGCAAGTTGTTAGTCAAACTTTGAACTGCCTTCCGCAATAACTGATTATAAATTGTAGGTGAAAATTAATTCGTTAAAAAGTCGAGTTCACATTCTTCTCATTCGAAACTCTGAGACTGATATCGAAATTCTTTATATAAAAAGTGAATCTAAGCTTATCTCTTTTCGCAAAAAGTTAATTCAAGAGTACCTACTACATATTGGTACAGCTGCAACGTGACGTAGAGTAGTAATTTTGTTTTCTTAATTCGTCGAGCGTATTTTTTTCGACTTCCATGAAACAGAAAATGGAGAAATTTTCAATGGGGCGATAAATTATGGCGTCTTAGTTGTTTTTGTGATTATTTTTTTCACTTGTCAAAATGTGACGTTTTTGGCATTTCAACCAATAGTAGCGGGTTATTCTATGGTAAATCTAGCCAATCATTGGAATTATACTGATAAAACTGTCTGGTCCTTTCGATAAAACGTTGTTTACCTTTGAACTGTCAAAACTATAAGGTTTACCGCGTCGATTCTATTGAACTGGCTCATACTTATATAAATTATCATGAATGAAGAGTTACCTTATTATTAATAGTCATTCACTTTTTCAGCATAATAATAACATAACACATTTCAATGAACACTCAAACACGTAAATAGCTCATAACCCCAACTTTATGACAGATATAGCGAACGACCGATTCAAATATTTAAGGTTTCTTTAACTCAAATGAAGATGGCGTACAATTAATTTTCATCGAATACAATTCATTTTTTGTTGTATGAGAAGAAACCGTTGTATGAAGATTTTGATACAACGACATAACGAATGATTTTATGTTCCTTCTAGCGCGATTTTCATTTCATAAGAAATTTTCAATTATCAACCTTGTACAATGATGAGAGGTGTGACACCATCTCTTGGTCTCATCGGCAAGCATTATCATATTCACTGCGTAAGCATAATATCTCTTCTGGATCATAGAGGGGATACATCGTTGTTTGACATTCAAATTTGTAAAATTTTCACCTATTCTCCCTTTCTTCTTATGTAAATGAAATACTGATCAATTGAATTGTTCTTCCTTCTATTTGTTCAAAAAATAATCTCTCCAAATACAACTCGTTTTTCAAATTTATTAAGATAAATTTTTATTTTCGAAACACTCAAACTTTTTTATTTTGAGGCAAAAGCATTCAAATAAACCGAATTAGATAAAATCACTCGTCCTACGGACTCGTGATTTTATCAATCGGTTTGTTTTCATACTTTTGCCAAATAAAAAAGTTTTTGTGGAAAATGAAAATTTATCGATTAAATTTGAAGGACTCGTGGTACTACCTTTAATAAATGGGTTACCGAAAACTTCAAATATGAGATAGCACCACTGTGAAAATGGTAGCTTTGTATATTCAACAACAATTTTTTGAAAATGAGGGAATTCATAAAAGTTGTGAGATGATTCTATTGCAATCACAAAAATCTTAAATGAATGAAAATATATATCAATTGTAATAATGTATGCAGCGTTCATTTTGGTAACATTGAGTGCTACTGAAAATTCTCCACATGCAGTAACTGGCGAATTGATCACTTCTTTGTCTCCCAAGAATTTGTAATGAAAGATTGCATCGTAGAATGTAGGTGATAGACAAATATATTAATGACATAGAGTTAAAAACCAGACGCATGCTATTCCAAAGGAAAAAGCTAACTGGTTCAAAAAACCTTTTTCATCTTAAGACTAACGAATGGGAAAAGGACTGTTTTTCTAGCAGGCATAGTTGTTGGAGTACCAATCCCATCAACTGTAAAAAAATGTTTGGAGAGTATTATATTATCACTTCTAGGACTATTCATTCTTGAATCATGTATATTTCTTCATCAAGAATTCCGAAATCAATCATGATTTGGATAAGAAAGGGAAGAAATGTTTACAATGTGAATCATGTTCTTCTCTAACATAGCTCAAAACAGGTTTGAATACATATATAAATCATCTGTTGAAACGAGTATTCTATGAAAGAATTTTGGTAATGACCTTTTTGTTTCGAGAATGAATGACTTGAATCGAAAGAGTAAGTTTACCTTGTTTCCAATCAATTCAATCTCACAGGTCCCAGAGAGCTTCAGCAATACCAGACTCTAGCCAAACTCCAGAAAGATCTCTCTGTAGAATTAGCGACGAACCTCAAACAGACTGAAGGTTACCAAGATGAGTGGCCGAGCACAATTCACAAATACTTCGAGAAACACGAGATTCTGTTCTTAGATGCCGTTGGAGCAGGTTTTGGTGAAGGAGGAGGAGGTAATATATGGACTTACCCAGGATGCATCTTATTTGCCGTCTCTCTATTAACAACATTAGGTAAGAGTAGTGATAAGCTGTTCTCTCAAAAATAGGCAACAAGCTGTATTAATGACTGACTGTGATGCCTTCCTAAGAATGAATAACGTAGACGAAGATACTGATTTGAAACATAACTCATCTTTTTTATTATTATCCTCCATTCGTGCAATTCAAAATATGATTATTCCATTACGAACACTATACATTCTAATCTGGAAAATATGTTCTACCAAACAATTCAGACTGCTTTCATTCAGAGGAATATTCTCTCTGGAAAACACTCAAGCTGGGTATACTCGATTGTATGTGGAGTACCACAAGGTTCAGTATTAAGTTTTAATTCCATCAAATATTTGAGACCCCGATGTAAACTTCTTATTTTTTCTCGTTTTAAAAATGCAGCAGTTTGCGTTTGTGCGGAAAGATAGGTTGGTAAAAACTTTTTTAAGGATGAACCAATTTTCGATATAACCAATGTTGGTGATTTTGCGCATGATTCAGACATCACATAAGTGTCGGACACAATATTGCATTCGGAATGTACGGGGAGATTCCTTGTTCCTGATAACAACAATCGACATGAACAAATCACTGAGTTGAACAGTGAGGTATTGATAGAAAACCAAATGTCTCAATGCATTGGATGCCAGAGTTATTATGACTCAAATAATAATAAACAGAACAGAGTAGTATAACTTTACTGAAAGTATCATTGGTGCTAATGATTTGTATCGAATACATTTCTAGTTGACTAAATGACCGCGTCATAAGTATTTTTTATTATCAGCAATATTATTTTTCTCGATCTAGAAAATAATCGAAAGGTTGCTACAAGCAGACTTGATTAAAACTAATTCAACGTTGAGCTAAAAATTGTGACTGATAAATAGTGAATGAAGTTCAATGTCAATGTCAATTATGGATCACTTTTCTTGGAATCATTAAAGAGGATGAAGACTGGTAGCAATTTTTTCTGATAGAACTCGTGTCATTCAGTAAATTGAATATCTTATGGCACAATAACTTTCCGAAAGTAGATAGCGCTGACGTCACGCACGATCCCAATAATGCAATTTATGATCTCGACCTAGGAGACAGTTAATTGTCTGAAACAAAGTCATAAAATGAACTCAAATTATTATTTATCTTTTCGATATACAGCTTACTAAATTTCAAACATTTCTAGATATTATTTCTGAATTCGAATACAATGTTGATTGAATATTCAGATGATTCTCATCAAAATTTTTACTGTAGGTTTTGGGGCACCAGTACCAAGAACGCCCTTGGGAAGAACGGCAGCTGTTGTCTTCGCGGCTGTTGGAATACCCTTACATTTTCTCCTTATTCTCAATATGGGAAACTTGGCGGCTATAAAGCTCCAGCAGTTCGCTTATCGGGAAAACCCTACAGAAATCCCCTCAGCACCTAAACCAAAATGGTTAAAGTACTTTCCGTTTCTCTCCATGGCATTCTACTACTTCTTAGGTGAGTACCCTGAAGAGATCAGTGGAGTTATATAAAAATATTTACCCCATTAGCTCAGATATATTCGAATCCCATTTGACATATTTTTTTTCATATATGAAGGACATGATATTCATATGAGACAAGTTCATTACTAGTAGTACATATTTGGTACATATAAGTGGTGTCAGCTAAAATTTGCTTAGTATATTCTATTCGAGTTCTTGATGATAATAAAGCATATGCATAGTACGACGCACTAAGAAACTAATATGACACTGATTTTCCAATGTTTACTGCAATTTACCTGCAGCAAGTTTCGTCACTCTTCGATTCCGGCATGCTATCCAATATTGTTCACACTGGCCCTCTTGCCATAGACAATCATCATAGGTGAATTGTTTCCCTGCTCGAACTGAAAGTGAACGTTGAACAGAAAATTGTTAGGTTTACATAATGTTACGTTTTAGAAGAACTTGAGGAAGCTAAAGATGAGCTTCAGGAACGATTCAAAGAAACCGATGAAAACGATGAAAAAAAAGAAAAATTCCAGGATTGGATCGAAGAAATCATAGAGGGCCTTCTACGCCAAATTAACCAAGTCATCCACCGCCTCGAGGAGCAGAAGGCAAGAAAAAACTATACTGTGTCGCCGCCTATGGATCTTTCTAACCAAGGCGTCATCAAACACCACACTTTCCGAAAGCACCAGAGGAATTCAGCAACCAGTTATGTGTTAACAGCTTCATCGATAGGGTCAAGGAAACGTGACTGTCGGGCTCGAACGAAGTGTGAGGAAGAACGGGATTGGTGACGTACGGCGCCCGAACAAGAACAGAGAGAGATTAGGAAAATTCCGCTCGGACAATGTAAGGGGGGTACATTGGCTCACCCATCCCAAGCCCCTTGGTTGCCAATTCCCACAATAATACTTACTCAATGGCGACTGTCTTGATGCTGTCAAAATATGGGAGCCATAAGATCGGTGATGAATTACAGCATTTCCGGCTAGCAAAACATTAGGACTCCTACGCGGACACCCATTTTGGAAACAGCCTCAAGAGATAAAATCACAGTGTTCGGAGAGATTCTAGTCAGGATTGGACTTGAAAACCTGGAGAGAGAAGCTAATTTCCTGGTGGCTGTTATCGTCGACGAATTTATTCTTGGACTCGACATTATGACGGCCCATGGGTTCATAGTCGATATGAGAAACAGAACTTTGATAATCGGAACGGAGAAGATCCTTTTATCTGTACACGACCAATAACTTGGGACCGTTAAACTTGTGGTAGCATAAGGTTCCAGAATCCCTCCCAACTGCGAGAAGAACGTCGCTGTCGAAGTTGTTGGATCTGGTGGCTTGAGAGTGGCTGTAGTGGAACCGCCCACAACCTTCAACAATCAATTTATTTCAACATTATATTACATAATTATGAACTAATAATAATAATAATAATAAAGTTTATTCAAAATTCATAAAAAAGAGCATATACATCAATTTGTAAAAAGGTGAATTAACAGTTCAATTACACCCGCGAAGTTGAAAACTTGTTGCGGGAGATACGAATTACATTGTATAATATATTTGATAAATTTGTAGAATTCAACAAAATAATATTGAAAAATTAACTAATTTTCTTAATTGAAGTGAGAGATTTCATGAAATAAATTTCGACGTGATTCTTGAATCCATTTTTTAATCTGTAGTTTGAAAGATACTAATGACTTGATCATTTTTATATGATTTGGAATCAAATCATAGTAGAATGGCAATAAATATTCAAAAATTTTTTGAGACGTTGTTGTTTTAACTCTATTTTTCAATGTAATATTATTTTTATTCCTTGTATTATAAATATATGATTATTGAAATTTATATTCAATTTGTGTTTATGGATATAAATCATGATGTTATATCCGAATAATTGTCTTATGTCCATTTTATGAGTTTCTATGTACAGATTTTCACTTGGATACAAATAAGAATTATTATATATTATTTTCAAAAACCGTTTCTGAAGAACTTCAAGATTTCTAATGTGGGATTTCATGACCCCTCCCCAAGCCAGAATCCCATAATTCAATTGGGACTGTATTAATGAAAAATAAAGAATGTTAAGGGTTTTTACGCTCATAAATGTTTTGAGATACTTGAATTTTGATAATAAACTTCGTAATTTCTTCAAAAGGAATGCTATGTGTTTGTCCCATTTCAGATGTTTGTCAATTATACTAAATACTTGATACTATCAGTTTTTTCAATGCTAGTATTATCATGAAGTATTAGTGGTCCTAAGTCCGGTGGGAAAATATTATAAAATGAGAATGGGACATATTTTGTTTTCTCAAAATTTACTGTGAGTAAGTTATAATCAAACCAATTTTTAATCTTCTCGAAATCTAATGTAGTTTTGCTTTGTAATTCGTTCCAGTTTTTTCCCCATGTATTATGACAGTATCATCTGCGAAACTATGAATTTCACCTACAGTGTCAATATTAAAAAGGTCGTTGAGATAAATATCAAATAAAAGTGGCCCTAAAACGGTTCCCTGCGGTACACCGAATTGAAAAAGCTTTAGCTAGTTCCAAAAAAATAGCCAAAACTGAATATTGATTATCAAGATGTTGATAAATATTATTAGTTAAATGACAAATGGCATCCTGAGTGGAAATTTTTTTTTCTGAATCCAAATTGTTTTTCAGAAATCAGATGATTCTTTTCCAAAAAAAGTTCCATTCTATATTTCAAAATTTTCTCAAAAACTTTAGCTGAACTTGATATTAATGAAATAGGCCTGTAATTTTCAGCTTCTAATTCATCACCACATTTATATATGGGTTTGATAATGCCAACTTTGAAAGATTTTGGAATTTCTCCTGAATTCATGATGAAATTCATCAGATGAGTCAATGGTTCTGATATTGTTTTTGATAAGAATATTAAAACTTCTGAAGTGATTTTGTCAAAACCAGGAGATATAATTGTTGGAAAAAATTGTACATTGGTATATTTTTGAGATATGTTTCTAGGAGCAATCAAAAGAATGCCTTACTTGAATAAATATGTACAAATTCTATTATATAATTCATATATTCTTTCATGTATGAGGTACCTAATCACAATTTGGTCTTCTTGCAATCTAAAACAAAAAATATATTTTATCGTTTAATGAACAAAGCAATCAAAGTAATTTATAAAAAACCATGGGACACTCCATCGTCGGAATTATACAAAATGACTAATAACATGACGTTGAACTGTTTGATGAAACTCGAGAAAGCCAAATATATATATATACAAATCAACGGAAAAACTTCAGAAAAGTAATATTTTGTTCTTTAAAAATTCTACTGTACAAAATTATAATGCTAGAACTTCCAATAATTATCATCTAAACATTATTCACACCAATAAGGGTAGAAACAATCCTATTTCAAGCTCAATAGGAGTATTCAATGAATTACCAGAAGAAATGAAATCTCTCAGATCCATACAAATTTTTTCGAAAAAATTGAAAAACAAACTGATGTTAATCAAAGTACGAGCACCAACTGTTAATGTACTATTAGGTTATATAATTATCATTGTTAGTATTTCAACTTCCTTAGACCAGAACCACATTCTGTTTGGAAGCTGTCAGTTGAAATAAATAAATAAAAAAAATCAAAATATATTCAATTCATAATGGTGAATTGATGTTCACTTCTACTGAAAAGTGTATTATTTTTTCCTATAAAAAACTTGTATTTCTCGGGAAATAAATAAACACTAAAAACAACACACACACACACATATTGTTTGAATTGCTAATCGCGCTACTGCTGGATTTGGAATATAATTTCAGAAATTCAGGTTTTTCAAATTTGTATAATCTATATACTATATCTATATAATAATCTATCTATATAATCTATATATCTATATAATCTATATACTATTATATACTATTTTTTGGTTGATACAATTCTATTACAAACCTAGCTGTAGTCCAAATTTCTGATATATTCAAAATTTTACTATCATATTTTCATACTTGTATTTATTGGATTAATCGATGCCAAATTTGGGCATATAGGTACGAGTTACTATTCTACAGAAGATACTGACCTTGTCAACAATTCACGTAATTGATCTTCCATGCCAAGTTTCTGCATTATTATCGAGTAGAACTATTTCTTACCTATATAGTATTCAATTTCGTGTTTTTGCAAGAGGATAGCGTGGAGGATAAAGAGTCGATTGAAGTATGCAGTGTGTCTCACTTTTCATGGAAACACCCCCGTAACTTCCGTTATTATCGAAGTAGAAATACGAAACTCTCAGGACTGATGGAAATGCTGAAATACACCTACCGGCTCAATGGTGTTCGGCAAAATACACTGCCCGTCACTCGCAACGGAACAACTCATTTTTACGGTGAATCATACAAAATAGGCTGGAAATTCCTTCAGATTCGTGATTGAGTGGCGGGCAGTGTATATAATTCAGGCCAACACCATCGTAGTTTTATTTTCCGAATGTTCATCAGTTCTGAGAGTTGCATCATTCTACCCCTATGATTACGGAAGTTTCGTGGGTGTTTCCATGAAAAGTGAGACACACTTCATATGCACCTCTTACAAAGATACACAGCTGTCTCACCATCCCGTCAAAAAAAATCCTGAGAGGAAGCTAATATGTGTCTTCAAATAATTTTCTTTGGGTGCCCATTTTTGTCGAAAAATGGACGTCTCTCGACGTTGAATATTCCAAAGATTTTTTTCTGGTTATTCTCGAAATATTTCATGGATGTCAAGTGAATAGGTAATGTGTTATTGACCAACATAAACGAAGCTCAACCAAAGGTGTCAAATTCCTACATTTGTGTTCCGCGCATTTGTCTACTGGCGTATTGCTTTATTTTACTGGAACAGCAGTTATTACTGCTTTTATTTTGATAAATAAAAAAGGAGCGAACACGGTATTGGGTTCATCCAATTATCAGTCGAAGACTGGACATCCTGAGAAATTTTTCATCGACTTTATCGATGAATAACTCTTTATCCAAAAACCAGGAAAAGAAATATGAATGGATTTGGATAATTTTATCTTCTCCGGTAGTTTATTAGAAGTATTAGAAGTTATTTTTGCCTTTATTGGAATGAATCACATTTAAATGAAAGTAGTTCGATATTGTGGCCATTTAAATCATAATTTTTGATAATTTTATATTACATTTCTGAAGATTTTTCTCTTGATTTATATATATATATATATATATATATATATATATATATATATATATATATATATATATATATATATATATATATATATATATATATATATATACTTAGATTTCTTACAATCAATTCGAAGTAATATTGTCTGTAATTTCATATAAATCTGCAGGAATATCCCACGGTTGTCTGAATATAACTTTTATTGATTTGTTCACTAAGCGGTATATTATATTTTTTGTTTTTTTGAGCATGAACACCAAACTGTAATGAGGTATCTGATATGAGAAACTATGAAGGCATTATCAGATTCTGAACGTTTTTATCAAAGTATGAATTTTTCTAATAGCCTCCAGAAATATAGATTTGTTTTATTTTATTCATATGATTCTCGAAATTTCATTTTGTGTGAATTAATATACCTAAATTTTTATGATTAGGACCTTCAGCTATTGGATCAACATCTATTTTCAAGTTGAATTCAATATTCTTCGTGTTTTTTGTATGAAAATCATAAGAACAGTTTTTTCGAATTGACAGTCGGGTTAATACTACACGTCCATTTGTAAATATAAGGTCAATATCATGTTTTAATGAATTTTCCAAAATATCAATATCGTTCCCAGAGTGAAATAATGTTATATCATCTGCAAAAGAAAAGTGTATTCTATAAAAATCGAGTCTTTTGATATTGTCAATATAAATTGAAAAAAGAATTGGAGCCAAAACCGAGCCTTGAAGGACGCCAAATTAGGAAAGTTTCTCGTTACTTTTATATTTGTTGATTTGTAGGTACTGTTTCCCGATTTTGAAAATAGTTTAGAAATAAATTGAATGCATGAACCCTTATACCATAACTATAAAATATATTCATAAAATAATGTGGTCAACAGTGTCAAATCCAATAACGTTGTTACCACATAATCACTATAATCTAATCTTCTATTAATGTTATTTTCAAGATCAGTTATTGTTCGTATTTGGTTGGAAAGCACATTGAAAATTGTCAATTTCAATATTTTCAGTGATTAAATTTCTGAGTTGGATTTTGAGTATTCATTCATGTTCTTGGATCTGTTTTATTTCTCATATACATTGATTTTCTTCCAGAATTGAAATAAAGAGGTAGATTGAAACTATATTATGAAAAAAAAATCGAGAAATTGTAAATATGGAATATGATCTCAAATTGATTTCAATATGGTTGCAAATTCATAAATCAACGCTTTATTTGAAAAATCTTCTTTTCCTGAAAAAAAACGATACCTGATTCCGATCTATCACCTCTCTTTGAATGGTTCAGTGATACTTCATACAGAATGTTTGAAATCCATCACTCCTGTATTCTCTGGTCTTTTCCCCTACAAAAGCTTGGAATTCATTCAACTAGGACGTAACCAATATTTCCTTCTTTTCAGGAGTAGCATTGTTTGGTTTCGTGCGGAAAAGAACTACCGTTGACAGCTTCATGTTTCCTCTGGACTTCACTGCTGCAGGGGGTGTGGCCACAGTCGAAGGGCAAACCAGGATTCTCTACGCCCTATACCTAGAAGTTGCGGTGACTTTAGCTGCAGTAGTTGTATCCTTGCTGCAAGCTTCGGCCAGTAGAGGAATAGTAGATATCGGGTTGAGACTAGGACTGTTGACGAATACCTGAGGCTATTGGTCATTAAACGAAGGCAATCGAGAAGTTTTTACCGCTGCGAAGTACAAAATGATCCAAACATATCAAAAAGGTGCAGTTGTCACATTTTTGTCGAGCATTTTATCGATTATGAAAGCTTCCTAGATGAATGTTCAAATCATGTTTCAATGGCTACAAAACAAATCGACATTTCTCAATATTCCAGAGTAAATCCAAACTATTTAGGGTTGTGTTATTTTCTGAGCTTGATTCGGATCTGATCTTCATTTCAATGCAAAAATCAATAAGATATTCCGTCTGAATGTATTTTTCATCCAAATGCTTCTGAAAATATTTATTCAACTCACTCAGTTTATGAAGCACCAAAATGAATTTGTGGATTTGCTTTCATTGTTACCGACCTATCTAAAAATTATATTGATTTGTTAGGAGTACATATTTATCATAAACGATAATTCCTTTGTTTATTTTTTTTTATATCAATCCCACATCCCAAGAAACATAACACGTGTACGAATGACAGAAATAATGTATCATACCATAATATGGAAACCAAAACGGATAACAACAAAATTTATTATAGATGCATGGCCTTGGTACATCGAAGGTGGAGATATGATAGAATATGTCATTTCACATATTATCATATCCATATCATGACTTTTACAAAAATGCACGGCCAATTTTTTATATCGAGTTTTATGATGATAATTTGAATGCATCAAAATATGGAGATTCACTGAGGAATGGAATTCAAATGATTTTAAATAATAGACCAGGAAGAGAACGTGTATGGTACCAAATGGATGGTGCTCCACCCCATAATTCTCATTCAGTCAGCGAAGCTTTAACTGAAATCTCCGAAGACAGATGGATTGGTAATAATGGACCTATTCGTTTGCCTCCTAGAACACCAGATTTCATTGAAAATATGGTTTACTCTACTCACTCTACTCCAATAACAACATCAACAGATATGAAAATCGAGAGTTACAACTGCTTTCAACAGTTTGACTCCAGACTTGATCAGAAGCGCTACACATGACAATCTTTTGAAAAGATTACATGTTTGTTTAAGTAGAGGTGGAGAAGTGTTTGATCATATTCTGAAATACACTGACGATTAAATTAACTCATTAATTTATGGGCTTATTATTTCCAGTTCGTGTTTCAGCGTTAATAAAACTATTGTTTGAAGAGAAGTTTCATTCGATGGTTGAAAAGTATTTCAATAATTATCTTTTCATTATATTATCTGTGACTAATTGAGAAACATCAAGCGAGATCTGTTTTAAAAACTGAGTGATGAACAAGGAAACCATGTCAATTTCCGTTTGAAACAGTTTATCTCGAAAACGGTTAGAAATCTAAATACTATTATCTGAACAAAGTCAATCTGAAATTGAATGTAGAGCTCAAATATGTTGAAATATATAGGGGCTTCCATTTGAAAAAATTGAGTTCCACTCATTTTTTCATGAGATCAAAGTATCTGCATTTTTTGAAGACCCTGTATGGGGCAAATGAAAATATGACTCAGAGTGAAGATCCTCGTAGTATCACTCCACTCCATTTCAAATTTGATCGTTTTAGTGCAAGAGAGTTCAAGATTATCAGCATTTATAAAAGTTCATGTTTGGTAAAAAAAATATTGAGGCTTCAGAGGCTTACTCATTTCCGATCCGTAATGAGTAAGCCTCTGAAGAAGCTGGCCACTCGCGCTAGCGAAACGTTAGGAAGAAATTCCAAAGAACGTCCTTCAACCCCGAAGAAAAGTAGTTATACTAATACCCTGCGAAAGCCTTAACCATTTTGTCATATCGAGATTAATTTATATCTTTTAAACGGTAATAGATAGGTATAGAGAAATAGTATATGAATTTGTTGACAAAGTGATAATGAATCATAATATGATATTATAAACGGGGTGTTCCATTTGGAAAATCAAAGAAGCCGCTACTTTAAAGTAGAAGCGACAAAGCCGCATAGTCTAAAATATTTTAGGCATATAGGTCATATTGATTTATGCATACTGTGAAATTTTCAGGTTGATCCGTTGAATAGTTTGCCAGAAACGGCTAATTAACGCTCATCATGAAAAGCCCTGTATTGTCGATCTTTTATTATTGCTGATTTCTCCACATATCATATATCAATATGAGGCATAATATTGACTGGTTCCTTTTTTAACGATATTCTCCATTACTTTCACTCTGTCCTGTCACGGTCGCCGAATGTTATATATCGGAGAATACTTTATAAAAACTTTTTGGAAAATAGAAACTCGACTGACGTATACAATATATTGGATTTTTTTATAATCAATAGCAATTCAAGTATATTTTTTGTACCTTGATAAAATTATTCGCTACAAGAAGTGATTCTAAGAACAATGATATGTAAATGAATATCTAACAATATTAGGGCTGTGATTTTCATAAAAATATGTACCGTTTTGGCAGAATATTTCTCAATAATTTCCAACCTTCATAGTTGGCTGACAAGAAATTCCACATCCCAGGTCAAATAAACATGCAACTTGGTAAAAATGTATTTTCAATGATTTTGATAAGGGGGTGGGAAATTGGTGAATGCAACGAGCTTATAGCCATCAATACTGAGTTTGGATGGATAATATTGGGAAAAAATGAGTCTCTCTCTCCATCCTCCGACAATTCTTCTGTGTCAGATCGTGATTCATCTCTAGAAAAAACTTTAAAAAAAATGGGAGATTGAGAATATATTCCAGGCTACTTACTGTAGAAGTTCTTCTGTTAGATTATATGTTATACCTTCGCTTCCTGAGTTTACATACGAGGACCTGCTTCTTTTGGAGAAGGATCTTCTAACGTTTGTACTGTACTCACATAAGACATTCATGATATAAGAACGGGTTCAAATTCTCTGGAAAATGGCAGGTCTCTATAAGCTGAATTGATTAGGTTGTTGAAGAAGGGTGGGTTCGAATTACGTAAGTGGACAAGTTTAACCACCCTTCTCCCATTTTCCTCCGGAGATTGTCAACAATGTCCCACTCTGTCGCAACTCATGACTGCTGTGAAAATTTTGGGTTTGAAATGTATTATTACCACTTTTCTCCGAGTTTGAAGGCCGTCGTTCTTTGGAATTTCTTCCTGACGTTTCGCTAGCGCGAGTGCTAGCTTCTTCAGAGGCTCACTCATCTTGACTATTATTCCGATGACTGAACGTTCCGATTTCGTAAGGCGGATTTATATTGATGCAGGTAGTCTGGGGTGTCAACTACTTCTGTCGGATTCGAAGAATAATCATCAGTATCACTTGCTGCACTACCTGCCGTGATTTTATTAGTTATTCTTGATTTCCTCAGATGGGATTCCAAATTCTGTTTAGACTCAACGCTCCCGTACCAGTCGGCTACTATGGTAACCCTGGTTGGGGGCAATCAGTTTCGCATTTTTAAACAGAATCCTGTGGTTTCCCTCACTGAGTGCGTGTTCCGCCACAGCCGACTTGTCAGTTTGCTCCAGCCTGCAGTTCCTTTCATGTTCTTTGAGCCTTTATTCCCATGGATCTTTTTGTGGTACACCGATGTATACCTTGCCACACGTGCACGGTATGCGATAAACCCCTGCTGCTGAAAGTGGATATTTTTTGTCTTTATAGCCGACCTGAGGCTTTGTTGAATCTTTTTGATCGGTTTGAAAATCGTTTCTGTCGTATTTTCCCAAGAGTTTTCCAATTCTGTCAGTGACCCTCGGGATATATGGCATATATATCCTCGCCGGGCCACCGTGCTGGGTAATCGCACGTTAAAAGGTAAGGCCTCGTTGATCCATTGCTCGCACAAGTTTCGACTTTTGAGGGTTCACGTTCGTCAGCTGGTTAACGGAACGAACAATATGCATTTGCAACTATCTGAGAGTCCTCCCTATTTTGAACCGTGGAACTCTTCGGTTTCATGGCCCTGTTGATCTCGCGTACACTGTATCCATTTGACCTCAAGGTCACTTAGTTGTTCCAGTTCCTTCTCTAGATGCTCAGGTTCACATATTCTTCGAGCACATTCCGTTAGAGAACATTTTTAACTTGAAATTACTTTCTCCGTCGGTTCCTACAGTTAAAATGTAATACAAAATTTCTACCGCCGAGATGGGGTGGCAACCACCCCCAAAGCTCTAGCGTACAGGGGCATGATATAGATTCTAGAAAATGATCCTTGAGCTATTCCCTACCTTCTGTGAAAATTCCAAGTAAATCCATAGTGGACGAAAAAATTGTCTCAGTCCGAATTACATAATTCCCTACTCGTCTTGGTGAAAAGAGTTCAACATGCGTCCTTCCGTCATGAAATTAATCAGTTGGAAAATAAACTTCCTCTGCCTAAGATTTATCGTAAATTGAAACCATTTCTTGTTGGTAAAGGGTTGGGGATCGATTACAACATTCTGGGTTAGCGCATGAACATAAACACCCCAATATTTTTTCCCGATCTCAGAGAATGACAAAATTTATAATTGAAGATTCCCATAAAGAATACCTAAATTCTGTACATCGAATTTTACATTTTTTGTTGCCTCAAAACTTTTGGATATTATCTTGAAAAACCACTTCGCCACGTACCTACTTACTTTCGCTGTTTTCGAGTCAATCCTATTCATTCACTTGAACCCTTCACGGGCAATTTACCGAGTTTTCGTATAAATTATTATATTATATTTTTGTGGGGGAAAAAGTTATATTCTCTGACAGTCCCCTCTATATTCATTTATAGTTATTGGTATTAGGCATACATATGTCAAAATATACTCCGCATTTTTGCATCACCCTGTTTTTATCGCGCATATCGTCAAATGGACTAGCCGAATTGCTCTCAGCGAGGCATGAAATTGCTGTCAGTTTGCATGAAAGAAGAAAAAACGTACGGGTCGGTGGTGCTAAGGAGTAAAAATATACGAAAAGGAGCCGATTTGCGTGCTCACTATTGACTAAATCTCAGCAATGTACAGCTTATCCAATCCATCTTGGCACAAACTCAGATACTGTGTTCTAGTTGCACACTGGTAGTCTAGAACATGACGAAAGATGAAACACCCAAGAATAAATTTCAACACAGTGATCACATAAAATAGGTGTTTTTTTTCTTAGTATACTTCACAGAGATTGCTGGGCATACACGTTTTTAGTTCTGCGCCAAGATGGATTGGATGAGCTGTACAGTCCACAATTGTCTCTTGATTGGGTGAATGCATCCCCTTTAACCAGAAGCTGCAGAACGTTACAAAACAAAGCACTCAAATGTATTTTCCATCTACCTTCCCAGATAGGTCACATTTTCCTCAGGATACCCCAATTCCATCATTCATCTTTAGCAAAGGAGTTCTCATAAATCATTCCGTAAATGTCCGTAGGATATTATAATAGTGCCCATGTAGCACCGCAGAACATCCTGGCTTACTGATCGCCACCCTATCCCAAGGTCGGTTGAAAAACTGATGTTTTTTTTCTGCTTGAAAATGTTGAAAACGAGTAAATAAGAGAGTGTGTGGTGTTTGATCAGAAGAAGAACGAATTTTGTGGGTTCAAACACCAGAAATTCGATGTGGAAAATTGTGAAGTTTTACACCAGAAAGGCCCTCTGTATCTCCGAATTACGTAAGTCCCACAAAAAAAAATTCAAAAAAAAGGTGCTCATATAGCGACCGAAGTATTACCGAAAATCTAAATGACGGTCTCTTATATTTTCGGAGATACAGGGCCTTTTTGGACTTGTGTGAAGTTAGCGTCGGGCGCTGGCACCCGGAGCTGGCGTCCTATCCCCACCACCAAGCCAAGTTCACACCATACAATTATTTACATTTGTTGAGAACATTCACTGTAATACTTGATTTAGTATACCTTTGGGTTGAGAATATTTCGAAACAATTATTTGTTTGTGAGATGTATGTAAACTTATATATGTCTCTGAGTAGTACACAAAAAAATTTGAAAATTATTCCATTGAAACTTTTTGGCTTGGAAGAATAACATTTATATAAGAGTTAATCCAGAAAAAGGTGTATCAACGGAAAAATACTAAGGCATCACAAAAAAGAGATTTTGAAAAGTAAATTTTCGGTTTTCATTAAAATGTTTTTCGAAAAGTTCGTATCCCTTTGGAGGATTAATATTTTCGGAGGACTATCTTACGGATGAAGTCTACGATGAGTCAAATACCAGGTTGTCACAAAAAGTAGTTTTCTGAAAATTGAATTTTCACTTTTCACCAGAAAATATATTTTTGGAATGTTCCCATCGGTTTGAAAGAATAATATTTACAGGGGAGTATCTTATGAATGGAGTCTGTCGATGGGTGACATACCAGGTTGTCACAAAAAGTAGTTTCTCGAAAATTGAATTATCGGTCTTTCCGAGAATTTTTTTTTTTTAATATTCCCATCGGTTTGGAAGGATAATATTCACAGGAGAGTATCTTATGAATGGATTCTATCGATGAGTGAAATACCAGGTTGTCACAAAAAGTAGTTTCCTGAAAACTGAATTTTCACTTTTCACCAGAAAATATTTTTTTTTGGAATATTCCCATCGTTTTGAAAGTATAATATTTACAGGTGAGTATCTTATGAATGGAGTCTGTCGATGGGTGACATACCAGGTTGTCACAAAAAGTAGTTCCCTGAAAATTGAATTTTCGGTCTCTCCGGGAAATATAAAACAAAAAGTCTTTACAAGCCAAATAACCTTCTTGATATCTATTCTATTTATACGTTGAAAGTATGCACCATTTTACAAGCGACTTTGAATAAAATAATAAAAAAAATTCCGTAATGAAATTTTCGAGATGTGACAATATACATGATCATAAAACAAGGCAGTTCATCGATCTGTCAACAAAAAATCTAAAAACAGAGTTTGCTCGAAAATCTATTTACTATAAGGGTGTTGTTACATATAATCAATTACCATCAGAAATTAGGAATTTTTCCAATTCAAATAAATTTAGAACTGCGTTGAAACTTTATATAAAATTGAATTTAGATTTTTCACAGTTCTGATAAATGTAGCTCTAGTTATATTTTTGTAAATATTCCCTGTATAAACTTGTAGTTTTTTCGGGAATAAACGATTGTTGATTGATTCAAAGGAGAACATTTAAGGTAAAAACCTTTGACAATTTTTTTGATGATGGGGGATACGTTTCAAACTCAATCAAATTCCGCAAAGCTCGAATATGCGTCAATAATACGGAATTCGCAAACAGCATTCCATTCAGAGATGATAGAAAAAATACGGAAGAAATTTGTTCGGTACACTTGCTTCAAAAAAAAATCAAGAATAATCTCCCTCCATGATTTGGTATAGGATTCAAGTAAAACATTTTGACATGCCAACCCTTTAGGATTGTCGACAGGGCTCAACATATTCACTTAGATAACAAATGTACCTGAACTCATCCTTAGTATGATTGGCCTTTATGTTCCTAGTTCTAGTCGAATGGCTCGCAATGGGTTTTTTGTATTTTATGCAGACACCCTATCAGAGTCTCTCTCTCTCTTTCTCTCTCTCTCTCTCTTTCTCTCTATATTTATATATATATATATATATATATATATATATATATATATATATATATATATATATATACAGCGTGGAATGAAGAATCCAAGAGATCAATTGAGTTGTCCAATGGTAGGGATTAGGGATTGGAAACAGCACTGAAATGTACTTTGTTATTTGAGAAATGGAAATCAATATTTTGGAGAAAACAAAAATAGTAGGTACTTTCTACAACAAAGTGTTTTACAACAAAGCTTCGTTCAACAAAAATTGAAAGAAAAACTCTTAGTCTACTTATCTTTAATAATATACACTGTGGTAACAATCTGCATATGCATATATTCAAAACAATATAAAAAAAATGGAACTACTCCGCTTTTGCTTCCTCTAGCTGCAAAGGTATTTTCAGTTCTTGTTTTTTACTTTGGTGTCCTCCGCATCACTTTCTGAGCTCAACTCACCAGCGTCCATATTTTTATTTCGAGATTTGTGTTCAATTTTTTCTACCTTTTTCCTCCTATTTTTGGTAGAATCAATATTTTTCTCAGAATCATCATTTTTCTTACCTTCTAAAATCAAGCGGATTGCCTCCAACAGTTCCAACTTATCCGACGTGAAAATTTTACTACCTATAACAAACCAAAGGATTGCTTTTTTATAATGTATATTAAGGTTTTTTGTGTTTATTTATAAAACAGAAGAAAAAAGTCTCAATATAATTTTTAGCAACTGCAAAAGGGGTCGGTATTGAAAGTGTAGCTGTGAAAGGTCGTATTACTTTGTTCACAAACATTCTATAATCAGATTTCTTTTGCGAAAATCCTTTCGAATACTTGAGTGAACTGACTTTCATATGGATCAACTACATACCTAGGAGGTCTCTCGTCTTTCCAAAGAATTAGAGACAAATGTCAAGAATATCTCTGGGCTTTTAATTCTTGAATTGTTCCTACCTTAATCCTGTCCCTTGATTCACACAGTGTTCTTTGAACATTACAGGGCTTCCCTTTCGTGTGAATCTGCATATAAAAAAAAAGAGAATGAAAACATAAAAGTAGCATATTTACTTCAGCAACTAAGTAGATGAATCCACAAAAGGCGACGCCGACTACACATTTCGGTGTAAAATATATTTTATTGGTTCCTTTGAATGTTTTAACAATCGAATCCAAACGAGAGAATTGAAATTCACAGTAAATCAAATCATCAAAATGAGCATAAATCAGACGAAAAGTAAACTGTCTATTTTAGCGCTTGAGGCTTCATAATCACTTTATAACGGTGACTTAAGGTGTATTCATGCAAGCAAACTCAACTTGTATTCAATTCAACTCAGTAACTCAAGAAGTTGGACTATTGAAATCTTATGGAAGCATCCATGCATTTTATTTAGTTGCGTAACTCAACCAATCAATTTTCAACATTTATCTAGGATTCGTATGTTGTTTTATATGCATTAAAAATTTTTCCAAACTGGCAGCACCCACTTTTTTTTGCAAAACCTGCTTTGTTCCATATATACGGTGTCTTTTTTCAATATTAATAAAGAATCTGCTAACACAGCATATCCAAAATCAGCAAACGTTTTTTCCTCATTATTTTCCAGTTATATATATAAATTCTTCACTCCACAATTCAGCTATTTATTTTCGCCTAGAATTCTGAAAATGTTTCAGTTGTCAATCTCACTTCACAGCATGCGCCGACCTCTACTATTGATCGTTTCGAACGAATGCATGAATTCTCTTTTTCTCAAGTTAAATTCCTGAGATAAATTTAATTGATTGCAAGTTGAGATGGGTTGCATGAATTCACCTCCATATTGGGATTTTTTTTATATGCAGATTCATACGAAAGGGAAGCCCTGTAATGTTCAAAGAACACTGTGTGAATGAATGAACAGGAAATACGAATCAATATTTACTTCTGAAGTTTGTAAGCCTCAGGAAAGATCTCTTTTGGCAAGGAGTTCCAAAGCTCAGCTGTTCTATTGAAAAAAGATCTCTGAGCAAGAGAGGTTCGACA
This sequence comes from Zygogramma bicolorata, assembly GCA_032362365.1. Lineage (NCBI taxonomy): Eukaryota > Metazoa > Arthropoda > Insecta > Coleoptera > Chrysomelidae > Zygogramma > Zygogramma bicolorata. The sequence goes on from JAVJAQ010000607.1 coordinate 29,049, forward strand.
GGTTTCCAAATTCACAACAAAGGGGTGAGAATTCTGTACTCGAGTCATCCGTGTAGATATTGCCAAGGGGGTAACGATTACTAACAATTCGGAAGAGCATCTTGGACCGTAACTATGCTTTATAAGACCTTCATCACTAGCCTTTCTATAGCTATAATTTTCATGATGTGAAAAAATGTTTAGAACCCAAACTGCATCTATGAAATTATTTCAGAATCACAACAAATATTTATAACGGTAACCTTAATGAAGTTGATTTATAAAAGCAACCTTTGAAAAAAAAAGGAACTGAAAACCTTTCTCAATCAAAAACTTTGCTACAAAGAATATTTCCAACTGTTTGTTCAGTGCCTATTGAAATTATCTCTTCAATTATTTGAAATGAACATGTTCCCAAAGAATAAAAAGGACCTGGTCATTTCGAAAGACTCGAGTCGTGATGTTGTCGTGATGTTACGAATTCGATAGAATCACCTGCTTACACGATTCCATCAACGAAAATAAATAATGAAGCAGGTGCATGCTTTTGAAAATACTACTTTTGAGCGTGCAGTCATCTGTAAATACGTTGAAATAAGCTTCATAGACAATTTCTGATATTTATATTAAACAGTTCGACCCCTAAAACCACCCTTATGATGGTTTTCATTAAAAAATTATATCGAAATTGTTATTGAGTAACCAGGAATCCCAACTGTAGGAAAATACAGATTGAGACTCTACTTTAAAATGCAAGTACCGACTGGCTAATAAAACATTTAGACTTTTCAATTGTCTCATCGAATTTTCTCTATTCTTTAATATACTAATGTACATACTCTAATTTCTACAAAAATTGTTTTCAGTTTTTTTCCCATAACTCGCTTAGTCTTTGAGCAATCAAATCCACCAAAAAAGTATTTTGTAGCTTTTTCATGAGCTATAAGCTCATCCACATGATTTTTTGTTTCAGATTATATTTTTGAAAAGGTTCATGCTGAAAGGGCTCAAAAAAGGTACTTTGCGCGAACCCTCACAGTATTTAACTGGCCATATTTTACTCTATTTTCATCCCGCAGAAATAAATGAAACACCAAAATTTTCATAGATGAATAACCTTCAATTTTGTACTCTAGAAAATTTTACATGTGTTCAATACTTTTCAAGTTATTTCGAAGAAATGGTGATTTTTCGCTGAATTACGTTTTTTATTTTTTCTCTTCAATCTCAATTTTTTCCAAAACTACGTACTTTCAATTGATGAAAAATTCAGAACTCAATATGAGAACATAAATGAAGTGAATTATGGAGTAACAAAGATTTTTTTCCAATAGGATTCAACATTATTTCCTTCATACCTCGGTCAGTTTTGATGCTAGAAACTTTTATAAATAACAAAAATAAAGGATTTTTGAAGGAATTCAGAAAAGGTCCCATGAGTTTTTCCCGAAAAATGCATTGGTTTTTGGTTATTGTACGTAGAAACTTTCCATTTTGGCGTTTGTAAATACCAATCAACTTTCAACAAGCAATTATTCAGTTTGTAGTGGGTTTGCATACATCACAAATGAACGATCGCCTTTGTTTTTTCAAAAGCTATAATTTTGCTCTCCGCAGGTTTTGCGATTAGATGCATATTTTTCCAGTTATTCGCGAAAAAGTATCTGAAAACGTGTTTTTTTGCCTGAAAACCGACAATTTCACTCGCGAATAAGTCGAAAAGTATTGCTTTTCGAAAAAAACTTCATTGAACAAAAAGTGCTTAGAATTTGTCAGTCTATTGATTTCCGCACTTATTTTCAATAAAAAAAAATTCACCCCCAAGAAGGGGTGGCATCCACCCCCAGGAAACATGCAACCCTCGGCACAGGGTAGATTTTGAAAAAGAGGGTATGTAGATCCTGAATCCAAATTGTCATGCGAATCGGTGCTATATGGGATAAATACACTGGAAAATGGTTTTAGACTGGACTATTTTAAAAGCAGTCGTATTTGATTTATCAAGGCGTATGTATGAAACTTTATTATAAATTCCTCTTATGTTCGCAAAAAATGTTACGCCACATACAAACTGATGAGTTTTCTTGATAATTAGGTACCACATAGATATCACATCCCTGAGGGCATGATAAATGACAGGGGTAGCCAACGTGGTTGGACCCATCATATACTTTTCACTGACGACGCCCTGTGCGATCTACCAATCACATACTTCTTGAAATCGTGAATTGAACAGCATAGTTCAGTACACAATTTTCTATATTACTTATATTTTTTGCCTTGCCATAATCGATAATTGGTTTCTTATTCAAAATAAGACACCACATTCCTCATAAATATGTGATGAATATTTATCATTGCCTCATAAATTCAAAATTACAATATTTGATAGCTATTTGGGGTTCAGCTAATATTTCCCTTATCAAGCCACTACAAAAATTGCAGAATAAAACAATAAAATGTATTTTCAAACTAGATTTTCGAGAACCAACCATTAATTTATATAAGCCTAAATGATTACTTGATTTGAAGACCACGTATAAATTCAAATTGAGCATATTCATTCAATTTGTCAAGCACAAAATGAAATCATCTAATTTAAATTTTCGTGGAGTCAATGATTTTCATCTGCATAATACCCGTCAGAACACAGCCTTGAGATCCTGTAATTCCAAAACAAGTTTTGGGCAGAAGTCTATTCTTCATAATGGAATTAATACTTACAATTCAATTCCAAAAAACTTGAAGAAAATAAAAAGCAAAATCTTATTCAAGAAACATTTGAAGAGATATTTATTGAATTTGATTTGAAAAATAAAAAGGTAATATTCCTGATTCAATCATTTGTTGATGATACTAGTTGAAATTGTATTTATTATAACTCAACTTATTTTTTTTAAGTTTAGTTTTTAATTAAGATGTTTGTTGTAGCCCTGTTATAAACTGTAATGTTTCTTGGGATAATAAAGTGTTATTAATAATAGTGGTGATCGCGATCAACCGATTGGCCATCCCTGGTATATGAGGTAACATAAATCATGATTATGGAACTAACATGGAAGATAGGCGATTGAAGTCTCAATGAATTATTTCTTCCTTACCATTCTCTCCACAAATATACCTAAGTTCCTAATTATCGTTAAAGTCTTGTATGAGGAACGCAAAATAGTTACTCAATGCAAGCTGCACTGAACTCCTCAAGAGTATTTTAGCTAAATAAGAACTATTTATTCAGCAGCGATATATTCAGATCCAGAGGCTGTAAAAGGGTAATTCAAAAGCTCCCAATTTGCTATTCAAACAAGCTTTATAGCCTTCACAGAACCTGTATATTATAAACTACGCCTATTATAGGTGAATATAAGGTATATATAGAATATTTATAAATTTTTATGTCTCGAACGAATTAATGAGAAAGATGGATCATCTAGCTCTCACTCCTAAGAAGAGGTGAGGTATTTGATGAAAGGCAATAATTTGTGAGCTCGATACCAATTCTTTTCCTGAAGATTTCAACTTTATTGACCGAACAAGTATAAAGCGAAACTGTTTTTTATTTGGTGTTTGATTAATTGAGAAGTCAAATTATTTCACGTAGATAACAAACATGAATAATCAACCTTTAGAGGTTATATTCAGCTATTATAACCTGTGATATATTAGAAGCATGCCAACGTAAATGTTCTTCGTTTCCAATGTTGAAACTGATTTTTCCATTCTTTCACTCAACAGTAATGAAATATATAAATTATGGGTTGAATGATACGTTTAGTGACAATATATATATATATATATATATATATATATATATATATATATATATATATATATATATATATATATATATATATATATATATATATATATATATATATATGGGTTTTCTACATTGATTCATTTATTGTTTAGTGCATCAGTAACTCATTAATAAATAATGTAACAATATTAACCTACATTCATTCATTGCAGTCTCTCGCCTAACCAAAAATTGCCTTTTTGATTTTACTCAAAAAACCCAAATCCTCTTGGGAATGTTTTGCTTTGGTTTTTTCTTCAGAGCCAGAGAAGGGCATGTCTCCATCCGAATCCCCTGCCAAAGAAAAATTTTCTTAGTTTTCAGTTAACAAACATTTCAACAAAATCAATAATATTGAGACAATTGGGTCTGAAGTTATCGAATATTTATTCCTGACAGGAGGAATTCAAATGGATTCGAGCCCAGAGGAAACACTGCTGACTTGATGAATTGACAATTTTTTCGTATAAAATTACATACAGTTGTTTTGTAATATTTGAAATGAAGTACTGGACTAGTTTATGCTATTCAAAAAGTGTGTAACTGTTGCAGATAGAAAGTTATATTTTAACGAGGGGCAAACAACTCTTTCATTAAGTGTACACGCAGAGACTTCATTATTTCATTACGCTTTAAATACTTTCAATATTCCAAATTTTTTTCATTATCCCATTCATTACTTCATTATCCTTAAATACAAAATTCATTCTTTCAATATGGTTTTCAATACTTAAATAAATATTGTTTTCATTATAAAATTATGTTTCATTATTTTCAATATGTATTCATTACTTCATTAACCGTTCAATATGGTCTTTAGTATTAGGAATATTGGGATATTCTCAACATGCTCATGCAGTTTTCTGAAGGAAGAACAATAGTTTGTGTCTTAATGTCAAAAAATCACCAGTATTGAGCTGACTGTGTATTGAATTACAAAGCCGGTGATTTTCATTGTGATTGTGCGAAAGTCGTGAATAGGCGAAATGAAGACGACAGGTAGGTATCATGTAAACTTTATACTTATCTTTTTTCGTGACCACAGTTAGAAAAGGTAGGGAAGGGGGTAAGTTTGGTTCGCGGAAATCAGTCCACAGTATACTTCCTCTGAAATTATGTCAGCTAGGCGCGAATGCTATTTGACAAATTCATGGATTGGTACAGATCTAGAAGGTGTCAATGTGAAGATAGGGCCGGTGTGGATTAGGGATATGATTTGCAAGTGGGTAGCACGGAGAATAATTGCATAATGATAAAACTGTGTTTTCAACCATTACCTATAGCCAGTTCAAAATAGAGAATACAAGATAGAAAATTTTCGAAACTTCCCATTCAATTTTGATAATTAGATAAAATGTTGTGTCATGAACCTTCATGCAATAAGCTGAAATGGTTTTGTAAGGGTAATGTGATGAATTTGTAATACTTTCGCGATTTCCTTAACTACTATGCTATTGATTAAAATAGAAAAAAATTTGTGTTAATAATGTGATTAGATAAATTAAAAATAAACCGAGAAGCTATTCCAAAAATGATAATGACATCATCTTTAGAACAATTCTTTCAGGTCAGTCCCAACTACCTACACAGTAGGTTTCTGGCTAAGACCTGTCAGAAGAGAACTACCCCCCTGGCTAATACCACGAAGGGCGTTGCATCATATATATTGTAATATTATAATGGAGAAAGTGATCTAGCCTACTTGAGGAAGTTAATTGATAGAAGTATATACATCGTATATATTGTATAGACACGCAGAGTGTAATGTAGGTTTCATATTAGGCTTGGATGTTAAAGAAACGAAGGGCATAATGTCTATCCAGTCTTTTGATTTACTTTGAATTTCGTCAAGGTGGGTTCAGAATACTGAATTTTTCCAGTATCGGCTTTAGCTGGTTCGGTCCCCCTTTTAAAATCATCAGTGCCACCTGTTCATTTATTATGTCCTCAGATGAAGTGACGACCAGAACTTTTTTTGCTAGTCGGTCCATTATTAATTTCTACCCGATTTTCTCATTTTTGATAAAAAAGTAACCACTTTCAAATCAATTTCAACGAATTAATGATGTTCCTCAAATATTATCTGGGAACACTTTCCAAATACTTAGCACTCTTTAGCATTCAGGTTGGATTCAATACTCTCAAGGATTTGCATATTATACTACCGAAGAAAAAATTACATGGCTCACAATACAAAGTATCACTTTTTCTCCCAACAAAAACCACAAAAGTATCTCTTTTTATTTCTTTAGCAGCCGCCGAGTAGATAGTAGATAGAAAATGCCAAGGGAAACGCAGTATTATTATTATTTTATTCAATATCAAATTCTACCAGATATTCTCGATCAATTGCTCGAATCCAAATATATTTTGTAAGGGAAAATAAAACAAATATATTGTGGAATTCATGGTGAAATAAATTTTATGGTAAAAATTTCTTGACTGAATACAAAAAACTGAACATCAAATATTCGCCGGATTGAAAGTGCCACTTATTCATACTGAGCGGACTCAACAGTATATAAGCTGACAAATGACATACTTATACAATTTCTGTAGACGATCGTCTTTCTGGAGTAATATAGAAAAATCCATGAAACGAAATATTTCAATCGCGGAGCCGACTTAATTTTCAATGTTTTTTGATGTCATGATGTGACTTCTTAATTTTCATGTTCTACCAGATGAGAGTTACTGTTGCATTTATTTCTGTAGGTAGTTACAAAATTCCGATTTTTCCAGCAGAAAAAATCACCATTACTCATTTCTTTTCAATACATTTCCTGAGTTCCAATCAAGTTTGTGATTTATAATTCACGAATTCTTGGATTCAATCAAGTTTAATGAATTTCATTTTGAAAGGAAGTTATTTTGTAACGGAGCTATTGTTTTTTATTCATTGTAGAAACGAATAATATACACATATTTTTTGTAGCATTCACCTCTTTTCAACTACTTGTAACATTGAATTAGCATTTCCATACTACAATATTGAATCCTATTGAGACTAGCAATATTGAAATGAATGTAAATATTCCTTCCGCTTCCAGATTGGTGGGACCCACAATACAAAAATAATATTTATAGTTCTCCATTATTTAACAGGTGTATGTGCACAAACCATATGAAACTCGCCTTCGACTCGTCGTATCCCGGTTAATGCTTGTGTATTAATAACCATCATTATATCATTGTTGCATAATATATTATTTTTTAACTAACGTAAAGGATCTCATGATCGTGTTCTGCGAGAAATATAAAGTATTCTCAGCAAGACCTCGCAGTTACCATTCTATTCTCGATTTTATTCTGAAAGCTCCTGTAGTAAAAAGTGTAGAATTCTCGGTAGAATATCAATAACTCGATCAATAATGATCACTGAATGATTGCAAAACATCTAGCAAATTCAATAATATATAAGGGCACATAATGTATTACGCATAGTTGGAAACAATATGTTAATGCTGTGGCTTCACTTTGAATATCCTGAATATGCCTTAGATAATTCAGATATATGCTTTGAATATCTTTAATAATTTTAATATTTCGTAGCATAAAATACAATATGGAATGAATACAAATATTTTCAATACGATGCCAATATATAAATTCTTTTTCAATATGTTCATTAATGCTTCAAATATTTCTTCATTACTTTCATTAAATGTCTAATATTTGAAAATATTGTTTGAATATGTTCATTTCTTTGAATATTCCTTAATAATTTTTCATTATGTCTTCAATATTTAAAATATTTTTTAAATACGTTCATTACTTTAAATATCCCTTCATTTCTTTCATTCCATCTTCATTACCAAATAATTAATTATGGTGTACATATTTTAGGTAGTTGTTTCCCCCTCGTATTTTAATTATTTTTGAAAATTTTGTATTAGAGTTTTGTTGATGAAAACGGTCAGATTCAGATGTTTTTGTACTTGTCAAATATATACATTTTTCCTGAGAAATTGACGACCGTGACAGGACATAAGATGTAGAATCTTTCCTTTGCCAAGAACGAACAAGAGCTATTGAGAAAATGTTCATCCAAATTTGTCATGACTTGGACAAAAAGCAGAGCAGTACCAAAGTTGAACACCACCAGATTTCAACTCTTTTTGGGCAATCATAGGATAAAAACCGGGTAAAGGTAGCAAAAACGGTAACCTCACCGATTTTCTTGAAATTTGCACAGATGATTCAGACCATTATTGAGTAAGGCATACCGTATATTCCCCTTATTCCCATTTTTTGAGAATAGTAAAATTCACATCAAAAGCTTTTGGCAAGTCTACAAACGTACATAGTTCTCATTATCAAGTGCACTAGTAATATAAATAAGGAACTCAGTGGTTGCACACAAAGTAATACTCTTGAAACCTATACTGGTAATCAGAATTTCAACAACTTTCGATACTGTAGGGATAACCCAGATGGGTTATTTGTGGACAGGTGTTACTCTACTGAATTCAAGAACGTCTGGAAATATACCTTGTTCAGATAGCTGGTTCATTAATATTTCTATATGGGTATGACATGTTCACTAAGACTTGAAAGGTCCATTGAACTTATGTAATCATGTCCAGGAGGTGATTTTCGTTAAGTTCTTCTAGTGTTTTTTGAATTTCTTGAGCACTTGCTTTACTGAGATTCATTGAACAATCGCTAGAAACTTTATCAAATAGTTCAAGTAATTCTACTTGTTGGTCAAAGTTATTCATTATCGAATTTCCAATATGAATAATGTTATCAATAGTTCATTAATATCTGAAGAAGATGCCGTCATCGAAGAAGAGTTCAAATCAATCGACCTATACAGGATCGAGTTAATATGATACAGATCCAATTATGATTTTACGTTGGCGAATTATCCACGGCAAGAGGATACGAGAAGTAACATGACAGAAATCATGCTAAAATCTAAACAAAGGTTCCTGTTACCTAAACTAGATTTGAAGACATCGGATGGAAATATTAAGCGGTGGCAAAATGGTTGAGGCTTTCGCGGCCGAGGTTATTAGTATAACTACTGCTCTTCGGGCTTGAAGGCCGTCGTTCTTTGGAATTTCTTCCTGACGTTTCGCTAGCGCGAGTGGCCAGCTTCTTCAGAGGCTTATTCATCTCCGATGACTAAACAGTTCGATTTCTCAAGGCGTATTTATATTGATGCAGGTAGTCTGGAGTCTCAATTAATTCTGTCGGTTTCGGGGAATGATCATCATTAATAGTTGCCGCACTACCTGCTGTGATTTCATTAGTTATTCTTGATTTCTTCAGAATCGGATTCCAAATTCTGTTTAGAGTCAACGCTTCTTCCTTTCTGTTAAAATTGTCCGCATGTTTTTGGATCTCTATTGCCTCCCGTACCAGTCGGCTATGGTAACCCTGGTTGGGGGCAATCAGTGTTGCATTTTCGAACAGAATCTTGTGGTCGCCCTCACTCAATGCGTGTTCCGCCACCGCCGATTTGTCGGTTTGCCCCAGCCTGCAGTTCCTTTGATGCTCTTTGAGCCTTGTACCCATGGATCTTTTCGTGGTACCGATGTAAACCTTCCCACAGGTGCACGGTATGCGATAAATTTGTGAACCAGAACATCTAGAGCAGGAACTGGAACATCTTCAAGTGACCTTGAGGTCGAATGGGTACAGTGTATCTGAGATCAACAGGGCCATGAAACCGAAGAGTCCCACGGTTCATAACAGGGATGACTCTCAGGTAGTTGCGAATGCATATCTGCCATATATCCCGAGGGTCACTGACAGAATTGGAAAACTCTTGGGGAAATATAACATAAAAACAGTTTTCAAGCCGACCAAGAAGATCCAGCAAAGCCTCAGGTCGGTTAAAGACAAAAGAGACCCACTGTCAGCGGCAGGGGTTTATCGCATACCGTGCACCTGTGGGAAGGTTTACATCGGTACCACGAAAAGATCCATGGGTACAAGGCTCAAAGAGCATCAAAGGAACTGCAGGATGGGGCAAACCGACAAATCGGCGGTGGCGGAACACGCATTGAGTGAGGGCGACCACAAGATTCTGTTCGAAAATGCAACACTGATTGCCCCCAACCAGGGTTACCATAGCCGACTGGTACGGGAGGCAATAGAGATCCAAAAACATGCGGACAATTTTAACAGAAAGGAAGAAGCGTTGACTCTAAACAGAATTTGGAATCCGATTCTGAAGAAATCAAGAATAACTAATGAAATCACAGCAGGTAGTGCGGCAACTATTAATGATGATCATTCCCCGAAACCGACAGAATTAATTGAGACTCCAGACTACCTGCATCAATATAAATACGCCTTGAGAAATCGAACTGTTTAGTCATCGGAGATGAATAAGCCTCTGAAGAAGCTGGCCACTCGCGCTAGCGAAACGTCAGGAAGAAATTCCAAAGAACGACGGCCTTCAAGCCCGAAGAGCAGTAGTTATACTATTAAGCGGTGGATTGGAATTTGGGGACAGTTCAAAAAGATAGACAAAGATGAAGACATCATTCCAGAAGATGTTTCAATACCATCTTTGAGCTATGGAATCAAGCTCTCCCGCCAGATCACTGGTGGAAAGTTTCCCACCATCAGGACCTAACTACAAGAATGCAATTGACCAGCTTGAGACTGAGTTTTTTATAGGGGTGTTTTTGAACAAATTGCTCAAATAAGTTTATATAAAGCAAGTAGTAAAAAATCTGGTATGCAATTAATTTTTTAAAAACGCAGTTGTGAGCTCTCGAGTCTTTAGGGGTAACCAGTAACAAATAAGTATAAAATAGTAAGTCACTTTCAAGTAAAGATTGTTTTGAAGCTCGTTCATTCTCTTTAACTGCAAGAAAAATATCGTAATGAAAAGTAATGCTCGTTTTGCTTGCCTCAAGCCCAGTCACAGTATCAAAAGATGTAAAACTGATAACTTTCTAATTTGTGGCAAAAAACATTATCCCATTCTTTGTGCTGGTTTGGTCACAAAATCTGAAATTGAAGGAGATTACTAGTACATATAGTGAACAAAAGAATGAAAATGCTTTATTCAGTAATAATAGTAGGAGTACTGAAAATGGTCAGTAGAAAAGGTTCTTAAGTTCCCAGATTCTGTCCAGAATCTTATATCCCGAAAAATTGTGCAGAAAATTTAGGTTTTAAAACACTTCGAAACGAAAATATAAAACAATGTTTCCTGGGGATTTCAGTCGACTCCCAAAGTTCAAACTCATTAGGAATTAGGAATTCAAAACTAACCCAATACTTTTTGTTGTGAGGTAAAAACTCTCAAACAAAAATATGTAATTATTCTGAGATTTGATAATAGAAATATTATCCATGACGTGAGAAAAAAAGATATATTCGTTTCTGTTACCTGTATTGAATCTAGTGAAGTAAGTTTGCTCTCAGGTGCAGATATTTGCAGATTATCAACAGGTAGGTTAGAAAAGTTGGAAAAGGTTTTATTTGTCGTAGAATCTCATTTGGGCCGGACAGTCTCATGTTGAAATAATCAGTTTTTATGTGATGAGCTCTTGTTTCCATAGTCTACACAAAATAATATTCGGAGGAAAAATGTTTATTCAATGAAATCTGGCAATGATTTGAAACGGATCATTTCAACCAATAATTTGAAATGACACTGTTTCTTAAATTCTAGCCCAACAGAGGAAGAGTTTCGTTTCCAGTTCCAAAAATCGCTATAAACGTCAATAGCATAAATCCTATCAAACAAGGTTTGGAAAATAATGGATGGTAGTGAAGTATCCAGAATGCTGACATCAGAAGAATTATGTTGACAAAGAACAAAAACACCAAATGCACTTGTTTCTTCAAGAAAAAATAATTTTTACGCGAATTGAGGAGTAAAAGTACCAATTTTTTTTCAGAAAAGAACACAAATTTCAGAAATCAAGAACAACACAAATATTTCTTTAACCTTTTTCACGAAACTATTCCAAACACAGAATTAATTCTTGTGGATCTTGATCCTCTCAAACAGGATCATAAGGAAATTGAAATTAATTTGCAAAAGCAACTACCAGTAGAATATGCAGACATTGAAAATATACAGGGGTGTATATATTTTAAATTATTTTTGTTATCTATTGAATCAGTAATCACTGAACAAACCAAAAAAATGTGCATGTAATGTTCTTAAACGTGAGTATACAACGTAATTCACTGGTTCAGTTTACAAACGTATAAAATACTAATTTGAACACATCTTTAAATCTGTGTTAATTACTTTGCATATTGCCTTTAAAAACTGTTCAAGATCAAGAGTGAAACTGATCTATATATTTGAAAAGTTAACGCCTCTAAATACAAATCATATGAAAATCTACAAACCATCCTTCCTTGAAGTCACACCCATAATTTGTCCAGGTGTGTCTTTTTCCAGCTCTGCATAGGCCATGGCAAGTGCCCTCTGTTTCTCATCCAAGTGTTTCGGGACCGTAATTTTGAACATAACATAATGATCACCATGTCCATAACCATTTACTTTCTTCATTCCTTTGCCACTTAGACGAATTCTTGTGTGTGACGATGTACCTGGCATTACCTAAAAATGAGCTTTTCAAATATCTCTGGCCAGTGATTTCAAAGTTACAATTTTTCACTCTAGAATTTTCATGTTGACGATAGCGTCATGTTAGAGAACTGATCATAGAAAAATAACAATTTACTTGAAGTGTATGATCCTCATAGAGCCCTTGTATTCTAATAGTACCCCCCAAGAGTGCTTGAGCTATGGAAATTTCAGCTTCTGTATGAACATCAGCACCATCTCGTTTGAAATAATCTGATTTTTCCACCCTAAACGTTACAAAGAGTTCCTTATTTCCTACTGACATTCTCACAGTTTGACCATCCTCAATTCCTGAAAGAAATAACATACCTATAAACTGGTAGCCTTGTTTCAAAGAGAATTTTGATCTCACAAGTGTAGAAAAAAAATATATTGTTTTTAGCAAAAATATGTCGAACATCTGGGGTATATAATTGAATGAACGGTTTACTTGATGGTACATGAAATAACAGGTTCCCCTACAGAATAGTGAGAATTTATCAGTGTGAAATTGTGATATTAAATTGAACTATATTGAAAACTGTCAGAAAATTTCATGGAAGTGTGTAATGTAAGTAGAAAGAGATTATATATATTGTTGTTAATGTTATTTGATCTCCAACATTATTGTTTACCTTTTTCTACTTATATTTCACACTCACAAGTTTCAATTGATTCTATTATTCATGATTTTTCTCAAGTTTTATCCGATTCTAGAGTCGGATAAAAATTGGGAAGAATTATCATAAATACCATCATCATTGATGAACAATTGACGTCTTCGCTTTGTTGTGCTCAGTGATTTTGTAAGAGGGATAATTGGCCAGGACGGTGTAGACAGATATTCTTCTGACAGTTCTTGAAAATGACTCCAAAGGGGAAGTCGAAACGTCGAACAATTCAGAAGAAACCGAACAGACAAAAAACCCATAAAGATCATCTTGCATAATCAAAGATCCGTGAAACCATATATTTCTACATAACACCTGGACGGGCAGGACACATCCCTAGAGAGTGGTGAGTGATATAATCATCAATAGTATCGGATTGTTTTCTTGTAATCAATTCAATTCAAAATATGCTTTATTGTCGTAAGTACATACACACTTGTTGACAAAGCTTGTAAGATAACGTAATATAAGTATGAATACAAACCATATACATAAGTATAATTCTGATCGGATAAAATTCGAGAATTATCATAAATACCAGTATCTTTGATGAATAGGCAATTGAAATTTTTGCTTTGTCTTGCTCAGTTACTTCGTGAGGGGAGTAGGGTAGTTGGCCAGGACTGTAAGGACAGATATTCGTCTCACAGTTCAAATTCAGAAGAAACCGAACAGATATAAAACCCGCAAAGACCATCTAGAATAATGAAAGATCCGTGAAACCATCTAATTCTACATATTCCTCATATTTCTGAATATATATATATATATATATATATATATATATATATATATATATATATATATATATTACATAAAATTCACAGATTTCATGGAAGCTTTATTCAATAGATGATAGCACCCTGATACAAAGCCAGTCACAAAAAGATATTTTCACATTCATATGATAATCTTTAGAAAGAGCAGGAACATAGAAAGCATTCTGGAATTGATTATTATTTGATTCTCTTATTAGATCTCAACACGTATGTCAGTTGGGACAAGCTTGGGAATATAAGAATGAAAAAAAGGGCTAACAATTCAATTAAAATATAAAATGGACACCTTTGTACTTATTCACCAGAGTATATAAATGAAACTGATTCCGCAACGAGTCCTCTGAAAAAATTGACTAAATTCTGATAGACTAAGGGTGGGTACTTTACAACCTAATTGAGAGTCTTTTAAAATAAACAGTGCTGAGAATGAACACCACACATTGTCATTTGCTAAAGTGAAAGCACAGCTTAAGCACTGATTATTTCAACACACTGTTAATCAAGTCATAAAGTACCCTCCCTTACAGTATCAACCAAACTGACACTGTTATCTAACTTCAGATTGTTCTAATAATCTCACCTGCAGGTACAGGTATAGTGATTTTTTTTCGCTGTACAGTCGACCCCTTTCCCTCACATTCAGTGCATTTATTTTGAATATACATCCTTGTGCCCTGACAGTATCTACAGGTAGAGCGCATCACAAATGGCCCAGTTGTTATACTTTCCATGCCAGTTCCATTACAAAAATGACATTTGGTGGCTTGAGTTCCAAGTTCACATCTCGTGCCCTTACACTTGGGACAAGTGTCAACCACATTCACATTAACTTCTTTATTGGTACCCCTGGCTGCCTGGCTGAACGTTACCCTCAGCACAATCTGTGAAAAATCAAGGACAAGATGAAAGATTATTCAACCAAAAACATTCTGAGGTTGAGGTTTCATTTATTGGACACCTAGTTTGAAAAAAAATTGGTAACTAATGAAAATTTTCAGTTGTTGGCCCAAAATGTGGCGCTCTTTCTTCATTCTGTAATTTGAATCCTTGTCTTCTTTTTTTTTTCAAAATACAAGATCAGAAACATGAGTTCATACAGACATTTTTTTGAACTAAGAGTCTGATATATCCTACTCCACCAATTTTTACCTCTTGTGCTTCTCCAAAGCCATACTTGGATTCGGCATAATCCTCGAAAGGTGACGAGCCTTGACCAAACCCTGC
Organism: Zygogramma bicolorata; assembly: GCA_032362365.1. Classification (NCBI taxonomy): domain Eukaryota; kingdom Metazoa; phylum Arthropoda; class Insecta; order Coleoptera; family Chrysomelidae; genus Zygogramma; species Zygogramma bicolorata. The sequence goes on from JAVJAQ010000607.1 coordinate 44,052, forward strand.
TTCACCGAAAATTTTTCTGAACAGCTCCTCTGGATCTATAGTGGATTGGTATTGCCACTGCTGGCTGAATCCTTGAGGCCCTGTCGCTCTTCCAGAGCCTGCTCCTCCCATGCCTCCCATTTGTTCAGCAGTTGCTCCCCAAGTATCATATTGCTTGCGCTTGGTTTCATCACCCAGAATCTAAATTATAAAGAGTATGTTGGTTGCTTCGTCTCAAGAATGACATATTTCTTACTTCATATGCTTCTGAAACTTCCTGAAACTTCTTGGAAGAATCTGGATCATTTTTACTGACGTCCGGATGATATTTTTTGGCAAGCTTGTAATAAGCTTTCTTTATTTCCGAAGTAGACGCATTTCGACCTACTCCCAGGATGTCATAATAATTTTTTCTGGCATTCACCGGCGAACTCAAATGGAAACTACGTTTTGCTACTAGATCATCTGAAAAAATGAGGTTAGATATTGCTGCATCAAACCAAACATTCAAAAAATATTGTTGAATTTTTGTTAGGGCGCGCAACAGATATATATAGGATCAATTCTTCATTGAGAATTACTTATTATCAGTTGGAACAGTTTTTCTGTAAAAATGATGTGGTTCGACAATAACAAACTTACTTGAATAAATACTACTAATTTTGCAACGACAAAGTATTGATTTACTAGTCTGGAAGTTTTGGTGAAGAAATCTTGGTGAAACTTTGTTGATCTGCGGAGTTGCTAATATTATTACTTGTTTTACATTGAAAATTCCAAGAAAATTTCTTGCACTAGCCATTTTTGAATGACAGACATGACATAAAAGGAAATAGGAAATATGTCTACGACTACGACTACTGCTGTTTTCTTTTTGAGTGTTTCAAGCCCCGGGGCAGCTAATTCTAGCTTCACTATTGGTGGAATTTGACACATGTCATTTTTCAACCAATGGTGAAGCTAAAATTAGCTGCCCCGGGGCTTGAAACTCCCAAAAAGAAAGCCTAATACGAGTCGACCGTAAATCGTTTCGGTTAAACACAGCGGTTTTGTTCGGTTGACAGCGGAGTTGAGTTTAGAAAATACACACGGTGCGTCCGGTCGTTCGAAAATCTTTCGAGAGCTCGGGGTGAAACATGACGTCACCTCAGAATCTGGGTTGTAGTCCTTCAGAAATATCGTCGAGGCAACAACTTTTCATCCTTTCTAAAAGCGGGGCATTTGGGCGTGCCATGCGCACTAAGCATGTATAATGTCATGAAATTTGAATTCGAACATGAGTGGGTCAAATGTATATATATATATATATTAGAGGGGAAGTCTTTGCTGACCAGTTAAGAACAAAACTGTAGTTGTTTTTGGGTGAACAGCAGAACGGAAGTGTACTCTTATAACACCAGTTTTTCCAATATTTCGATAATGTTTATTACCATCTTCAGGGAAAAGTGTATTTGAGGTTAGTCGTATTAAAAACGTTGGTAAAGTGAATTAACATGTCGCAGTAGTCGCAGACGAAAAATATGTTCACAGTCCAATATTAAAATTTTACACCAAGTAAACTGTTTAAAAAACCATTGAATTATTAACAAGATTAAAAATATATAGTTGCATATTCAACAGGTGAATACACATAAAAGTCGAACTTTAACGGTTGAATATGAATTCTGAATGACATATTCAACCGTTAAAGTTCGACTTTTATGTGTATTCACCTGTTGAATATGCAACTATATATTTTTAATCTTGTTAATAATTCAATGGTTTTTTAAACAGTTTACTTGGTGTAAAATTTTAATATTGGACTGTGAACATATTTTTCGTCTGCAACTACTGCGACATGTTAATTCACTTTACCAACGTTTTTAATACGACTAACCTCAAATACACTTTTCCCTGAAGATGGTAATAAACATTATCGAAATATTGGAAAAACTGGTGTTATAAGAGTACACTTCCGTTCTGCTGTTCACCCAAAAAAAACTACAGTTTTGTATATATATATATATATATATATAGATTCACACGAAAGCAAGGCCATACCCAGAAAAAGTTTTCGAGGGGGGGGTTGTGGCACCAGGCCGGGCCGAAGGCCCTCCCAAAAGAACGTTAAAACTAAATTGTCAAATATCCCATTTTAACAAAAGTTAGGACGACACTAAATTTAATAAAATCAACAAAATAATTTTCCCTGTTGATTTGGTGTCTAGGAAAATAAATAGATTGACAATTCAAATAGACTCAACACTGTTTGGTACAAAATTACGTCTGTAGACTATAACAGATACATTACAAAACAAAATCTCTGTTGAGATTTTATGGCTTCTATGAACCGACATGAGAGCCATTTCATCAGTGGCGTGTCTAAGAGGGGGGCAGAGGCCCTTCCCCCAGAACGGTAGAAATCGAAACTACTCCATGGGCCATACCAGTTTGTTTACATCGTATGAAAGCATTGATTATTTCCATTTTATCTTAAGTTTTCAAAGTGTTTACTTCGTTTACTTGGCTCTGCATTGTTTTTTCTATGTTTGTGTATAAGTTAATAGTGTTCGAGTATTTTGCCGATTTAATTCTGGACAATATAATTGTTAAAAGTAGAACTTCAAGTTGAAAAGTTTCAAGTATAATATAAGGACGAAGTGAGTTTTATACAAAAAGTGATGGGGGCGGAACCCCCCATCCTGTTCAGTAAAGTGTAAAGAACATACTCTCATATGTTCTGAAACTGGCTTCCCAATTCTCAAGTTTTTAATCCACACTTTCCTTCTGTCCATCAACTCTTTGTTATCTAACTTGGTTTCGAATATAACACTGGGTTTGCCTGCTTTTGGGAAGGTATGAAAACTGATTTCCGGATTTTTCTTCGCCCAAGAAGAGCAGTGAGGTACACAACAATAATGATTCATATTTTCCATGAATATGATCGACTTCAAGCAACAACCAAACACTTCTATGTTAAACAAATTGAACTTTATGTTGAGATTTAATGGCAACTCGAAAGTGAAACACGGGCAAAGGCTTCCAATATTTTAATTTCAAATGCCAGATAAAGAGATATAATAAGTGGACTTTATTAAGTGACTGCTCGTCTCGAGATGTTAATAAGAAGTGATTTTTATATAATACAACTGAGCTTAAATAATGTAACCTACTTTTAACCTGAATAATAAGGCAATATAATATTTCTAGGTGAATAATTCAATTAGATGTAATGTAACCCGTAATTTCATTTGAACAGAAGGACAACTATTAGGTAGGTACCCTTTTGAGAATCGTACAATAATAATATTTCTAGGTAAATAATTCAATTAGATGTAATGTAACCCGTAATTTCATTTGAACAGAAGGACAAATATTAGGTAGGTACCCTTTTGAGAATCGTACAATAAATAATAATAAGCTTATCTTGTTACCTAAATTGAACAGTAATCATATGGCGAATAATGTAAACAAACGATTCTATGGCCCATGCGTTAGTTATGTTCGTACACGGTAGAGGGCGTATTCAGCATTTTGAGCTATTCTCTTTTATTATTTTCAATATACTTGACATCTTTACTGATCATAACAATATTTATATTCTATGTATAGGATAATTTACTGCAAATATGTTACATATAACATTCAACTACGATTACTAACAATGAATCAGGAATTATCGACGCAAAATCATTATCAATATAAAGCATAAAGTATTTGTGACGTAACAAACCACACTCTGTATCGTTCATAAAGTCAGTGTACTTTGGTTGTGACGTCAGGGAAATCGACACTCTTTCCGGGCGTTCGTCCTGAGTATCTGAATGCACCCCGTTCATTGAAAATTTTCTCTCTCTCTCTCGTTTGGATGATCGTTGCTTCCTTAAGGCAGAAAATAAACGCAACGCGAGGAGAAAGCAAACGCCAATAATCTAGAGAGAGAAGACATTCTAGGGTACGGTCCGAAAGTAAACGAAATCTTGGTTTTGCGGTCCAAAATTAACCGCTGCTGTCAAATGTCAAAAAAATGCTGACTTGTGGTTCAAGGGAACCGAAGTCAGGTGCTAAGCATTAGCCAATTGAATCGTTTGTTGCTTAACAACAAAACTTGGTTCACTTGACCACAGTTAACCTGCGTGTTACAACCTCCTCCTTAAAATATGCCTCAACAAATGAGATGACCCACAAAGGCTTCACAATTCTTCGAAACCATTAATATCCCTTCAAACAAATCCATTAATTGATCCTTTTCAAACCATACCTGTATATGGTCCGACAGTTTCAACAACGTCGGATTCTCATACAGCTATAAATACAATCCCTCTATCCTCCCTACAAAAATATTCACAGTGTTATCAGAACTGGGGGTTGAGGAGACTTAGGCCTCGCCACCAAGTCAAGAAATCTTGATATATATATAATATATATAGAAGGAATAAATCTTTAGTTGCAGTCTTATACTGGTCTTGAAGTAATAAACACATCTTTGCCATTTTGTCAATGTAAAGATAAAATTTGAATCTTTACATTTTGTCAGTCCAATATTTTCAAATCATTTTATATATCTTTTTTGGTGCTAATCTCTACCATTTAACTCAAGTGTGATTTGCCCTGAGGAAGGATATAAAGATTTTCCGAAAGTGTTGTAAACTTATATTGAGTTCAACACAGTAAGTTACAAGTCATCATGGGTTCGAACGTTGAAACTGACGAGACTCCTTGTATCTATCTGATGTCACATATTCGATATACGAGGAGATGACTACAGAAAGCTTGACAAAATGGCAAAGATTTCACTTTAAGACCAATATAAGACTGCAATTCCAAGATTAATTCCTTATTCTATTACATAATTGTTACTCAAGAATCTTGAAGCCTCCATCTAGTTAGGTTTTATTCAGTTATTCTCAACCAAGATGATATAGATTGATATACTAACTCAGTGTTTGAACGATCAACCTAGGTCTATTGTTCAACCAATAAATTCTCCAAAACTCCAAAAATATTTTTAAAACTAGCTAAAATCCTGGCTAAGTAGGTAGGTAGATGGGGAGGTTCGTTTTCAAAATCTTTTAGTAAACAGGTATCGTTCGTCAGTATGACTTTCACATGGGAAAAATATTATTAGAACTGCAAAAATTCGAAGAATATTATTTTCTGCCCATATCAATAACAATTAACCCCACTTCATAGTTCAATTTCAAAATTATTTTTCATCATTTGTCAGGTGAGTCACATCTTTCTTACTCGATTTTCTCCTTAACGAATCTCTGAGCTGAATGAGCTGCTCGATATGCATGCTCTATGAATAAAGGGACACCAATGTTATCGCTCAGAGGGGCCTGATTTTCAAACAGTAGAGGAGATGGACACTCACTCGAGAGAGATAAACGTTCCCCTCCCAGTGTTTTTCTCCTAATTACGTGATCATTCCGTATTTTGAAATGCGTGGGAAGACGTCATTTTGACTCATATACGTTCAGTCGTTCAGTTCGTTCCTTATGATCTGTGACCTTACGGCAGTTAGTAGTTTGAAGTTTAAGCAGAGTTGTTGAGTTGACAGGTTTTTAAATAATGGAAGAACGCACAAGACAAATATATGTCATCCAAAGCCAAAAAGATATATTAGTGGAGTTCATGAAAAAACACCCGAATTTACAATCTGGGAAATTTACAGAGAGTAAATCGATACGAACGACAAGCCTGAGTATATGGCCTCGCTGAGATACGAACACAACCACGGAGCTGTCATCAAATTCTTTAACTTATGCATTTGAAGCAAAATCTCTCTCGATATTTGTGTTTCTCTCAACCGATAGAGACGGCGAGGAATGTTCCCTCGATTTCAAAATGCATAGCTCCGTCGAATGACATTTCACTTTCTATTGATATGAGCGTTCACCCGATTTGAAAATCAGACCCCTCGCGCTCGATGTTCTCGCTCAAGTGAATAAATGGATATCTATGTATTGCTGTATGGGCTCGGAGAGCTGGATGTGTAACAAACAAACGTCTTCGAGCGAAATTTGTGCTCAGAGCTTAATAAACGAACTTTCCTATATAGAGTAATCTTGATGCTCTCAATCATTCTTCTGATTTGTTTACTGTTACTAGTGTTACTGTTCTGTGCTTTACCTTCAATTTTGACATTTGAAGTCATCCCAAAACCAAAATCCCAAATAAACAAGTCGAATAAACTGAAGAATTTCAACACCATTTAAGATCCATTAAATTTTCCTTGAAACAATAGAATGATATTGTTCAAATAAACAGTAGCTTCTGATATATTTTATACAAATCAGGAAGTACTGAATTGATTTGATGTAGGAGTCTAGTACCCACAAGCAAGAGGTGGGCCAGTCAAACAAACAGTTATCTCATAAGCATGTCTCTCACAATCCAACAAATAATTACGGATGCCAAACGTCTTGCCAGCCGTTTGAAAGACAGAGATGTAGTGGCTGACCTATTGCTCAATGAAACCCATGCTATAAACAAGAAAATTGATGCCATGAAACAGGTACCATCTATTTGGTCCATTCAAATATTTCAGGTAATTTGTTTTTCAGTTTCAGGAAGAAGTTGAACAACTGAATGAAGTTGCAAACCAAAAACCGCATTCCCAACTCATTGCAAATATCCAGAAGGAAAATCGCCACTTGAGAGAGATTCAGCAAGAGAATCGTGAATTGAGGACTACTCTTGAAGATTACCACAATACCCTAGAACACATAATGTCCAAATATAGAGAGCACACTGTGGGACAGGTTTACAGATCAAGAATCAATTTTAGAGAATTTCAAGAAAAAAAGTACAGTGAAGTTATCCAACAACAAGCTGAGAAAATTCAAGAGATGGCTGCTGTTATGGATAAAGCAGCTCTAATAGATGAGGATAGGGATTTCAAGGAGCAAGAGGTTGTCTCCATGTTGAAAACTGAAAATGAGGTGAAGAAACGTTAATCATGAATTATTTCTCATAGTTAATTTGTACTTGCTTTCTTCATTGAAAATTTTTACAGGGGTTGAGGAAAATGTTGAAGATTGCACAGAGGTATGGGAATTTGGAGCAAGAAGATAAAAATGTACAGACTGATATTGAAAGTAACCAATAATTTCTCATGTTTTCCTTCTGTACCTATAATCTTTTAATTGTACATGATACATGTTTTTTTACCTAATTTATTGTTTTTTAATACTATTGCACTGTTAATTAATTTCATATGTGGTATAATGATTTTGTGTCTTCCACTCATTGTATATTAACTAGGGTAATTTTATTCATTTTCTGTTGTTAGTATAGGAATAAATTCATAAATCACCTGTATATCACAGCAAAGTTGTTATTTCACTTATCAATTATGAATCGCATAGCAAAAATCCTTTGCCAATTTCAATACAATCCCTATTCACATAAAAAAATGAATGCAATATTGCTTAGAATAGGAAATTTATATAGTTCAAGTAAGATTGAAACAACCCCAGTTGAACGGATGGTATAGGATATTCCATCTAGAATATCTTATCATTACTCAAAGTTAGTAGATGGATGTTTTATTCAACACCAAGAAACACCAATAATGAAATATCAGTTGTTTTTTCAAATCATCTCTAGAGTTGAAGCTACTGCCTCTTTTTAAGCTCAACAATTAGTGCTGTTCATCTACTACATGATATTATTTTTCCAAATTTTGGAGAGTACGGCAATAAAGCCACCAAACTGACCTGAATTCAATTTCGTTTCATGCTAGTAAAACCTGTTTCATCAATTAATAGCCAAAGTACAGCTTATACAAGTTGTCACGGTAATTAGTTCCACATCCAGTTGTGCACTAAATTTAAAGGGAATTTCAAATGGCTGCTTATCCTGCACTGTACTCCTAGGGTTTTCTTCTTCAATACCTGAAAAAAGTGGGGTGTTTTCTCCCCCTCTTCTAGTCTGGCAATTTTGAAAGTGTTGTGGAAAACGATGTCATTAGGTTTAACAAAAATGCTTCATCTCCCTTCTGGAGATCTTTCTATGTCATTAGGAGTGGATTTATCAATAAATTCGCAACTGAAGTGTTAATTCAATTATATTATAAAACACGAAATTGTAATATTTGGTGAATGATGTACATTTTTTTCTCAAGATATTCACAGCCATACATGCTCTTACATCCTAGTAGTAGTATACTCAGCAGGGAATTTGAAGGAATGACTTCCACTGGCAAAAATATTTGGTAATAGACCTGCATTTGGGATTATATTCCAGGATAAGGATAAAGTTATATTTTTGTTACCCCTGAAAAGGATAACAAGTTACTATAAAATAAAACAATTCAAATTAAACTTACTTCAAACCATTGCCGTCATCCCAGAAGTAGTATTTGGTATTCATGTTCTTGAAGTCCAGAATAGCATTTTCTCCTCTAAGAATGATTTTGTCCCAGAGAACCACCTAGGAGGGATTAGTAATCAAAGGTTGAGTTTCACTAGGTACCTAATTCATTTCTAAGCTCAGATTTATCAATGAGAAATTTGATATTTGACAGAGAGGTGTATAAAGGCCTCTATTCATCGGAGCACGAACACAGGACATTTTCAGGACCAACTGTGTTTACCTTATTTATGCTCAGATGCATGTACACCCTGACTTTCCCTTATTTGTTAGTTCCAAAACCTTACCTGATTCAGTTCATTACTGGGCGTTTGATATTCAGCAGTGAGGTATAAGAAGAGCTGCTTAACATTCCAGTTGAAGAGTCCTGTGAGATCAGTGTGTAAGTCAAATGTGAGGAATCCTAGATCATTCTTTTCGCGACTTGCGCTATAGTCCGGCACATTTTTTCTATAAAACACATATTATATTGACTGATTATTCATGAATTTGAATGTATACTCACACTACTACTTTTACAGTGTTCATGTTTGCATCTGTAACATAATTCAAGAAGACCGTTGATGCAAAACAGGCGAAGGTGAGGCAAGCCAATACGCTGAGAGCGTAGGCTAGAATGGAATTTCCTCGTTGCAGAAGAGAATGCATGATTTAAAAAAAGTATCAGTGAATACTATTTTACTTGACACGTCAGGCAAGTGGCAAGTTCAAAACCAAAAACCACTGTGTTTACTTCCTAACCTCAAAATTCTTCTACTTTGTCATTTGACAGTTCTGACACAGACTTCGTAGAGATGTAGAGATCACAGAACTCATAATTATAATTATGAGTTCTGTGGTAGAGATGTATTTTGCGTTAAGCCTGCTACACACACGGATGCAAGTCGGCCGACTTGGCTTGTACCAGCTTTGGCTGGAATCTGAATTCAAATTTAGACCAATAACAAAGCTATCGGATCGTCGTACGATCAAATTTCGGATCTGTCTGAATCCAGCCTAAGTCGTACGATTTGCATGAGCGTGTGTAGTAAAAGGTAAAAGTCATAATAGTTGGGCATGAAGTAAACGAAGTAAATCGGTCAGACCCGACTGCAAGTCTGAACGTGTGTGTGTGTGTATGCATGTGCATGTCGTTCGATTTTGAGGTAAACAAACGACTTACTGCCATTGACGTGAAGTTATCCACAGATTTCCGGCCACACATGCTCTCGTGGAGGAACATGAAAATCTGTGTCTGCGATACGATACCACAGATTAGTCTCTAATCTGTGACGATACTATAAGCACCCGTACTAATATCTGTAGCTGAAAATACCTATCCATGTATAACTTTTGTGTAAAATCGAGTAGATTGATGTGTTGATAACCATTTTCTTGTCACCCATTCAGATTTCGAGAAAAAAATTGTTGAAACGATCAGACTCATTTATTGATATTCCTTGAAAAATTGGAACCAGATGATGTGCGTTCATGAAAATGACACAACTTTTATAGAATCTTGGGTAGATCAACAAAGTGAAAACTGTTTTCTTGTCACTTCTACAGATTTCGAGAAAAAAAAATTGTTGCAACAATCAGACTAACTTTTCAAAACACCTTGTAGAATTGGAACCAGATGATGTGCGTTCATGAAAATCACACAACTCTTGAATAATCTCGGGTAGATCAACATAGTGAAAACCGTTTTATTGTTATCATACAGATTCCGAGAAAAAAATTGTTGCAACAATCAGACTCATTTTATGAGATACCTTGTAGAAATGGAACCAGATGATGTGCGTTCATGGAAGTCACACAACTTTTGTAGTATCTTAAATTGGGTAGATCAACATAGTAAAAACCGTTTTCTTGTCACCTAAACAGATTTCGAGAAAAACTTGTTGCAACAATCAGACTCATTTTTTGAGATACCTCAAAGAATTGGAACTAGCTGATTTACGTTCATGAAAATTACACAACTCCCGAAGAATATCGGGTAGATCAACATAGTGAAAACCGTTTTCTTGTCACCCATACAGATCTCGAGAAAAAATGTTTTTCATCAATCAGACCCATCTTTTGAGATACCTCATAGAATTGGAACCAGATGGTGTGTGTTCATGAAAATCACACAACTCTTATAGAATCTTGGGTAGACCAACGAAGTGAAAACTGTTTTCTTGTCACTTGTACAGATTTCGAAAAAAAAAAATTGTTGCAACAATCAGACTAACTTTTCAAAACACCTTGTAGAATTGGAACCAGATGATGTGCGTTCATGAAAATCACACATCTCTTATTCTTATGGAATGTTGGGAACATCAACGTGGTGAATACCGTTTTCTTGTCACTCATACAGATTCCGCAAAATGAATTACACAAATTGGGATTCGATGATATGCGTTCGCACATATAATCATATAAAACATACACGACTATTTTGATCAGAAGAAGTATGAATTCGAATGATAAATCAACATGTTATGAACACTTTTTATTTGAACAATCATTGTTAATTTGATCAAGTTGTTGTTATGAACATAACGTTTCAAAAATGAAATGAAATTAATATAATGAACTTGAATTTTGTTTTTCTGTATTTGTGTCTTGTCAATTCTCAATTGATACTGATCTCGTCATAGTGTACCCATACCTCATTATAGGTAGTTCACTCGGTATTTGTTGGGAATATACCTTGTATTTTGAAATGTTTACAAAAACTGTCACTTTGCACTTTGATAGTTAGATCTGAGAAATAAAGTCAGAATAGTGTGTCACTTCTGTTTCACCCGAGTGTATATTTTATCTCTGTAATATATACAATTCAGTATGTCCAGTGTTTGAATAGTTGTATCCAGTGAAGAACCAGGTGATTTGGGTATAGCGGGTAGCTGTTCTTTCGAATCACAATATTTTTGGCGACCGTGACAGGACGGGTGACAAGAAGCGTTCCATCGTGCAGATAGAACTTTTCGTCGCTAATATCTTATTCGACGGGTTTTGAACCGAGTTATTATCGTGCATGATGGAATCACTAAAGAAAAGCAGAAAGGACTTCCGCGCTGCGTTCACGAAAAGTGCGAATGAACTTGATAAACTTTTGTCTGACCGAGCCACATTAGATTCGATTCAAGTCGCGTGGGAAATTTTGTCTCAACAACATGAAGCTATTTCAGTAGCCAATGGAGGAATCTACGAAGCTCTTCTGCAAAATGACGTAAGTGAAGAGGATTTGATGGTGGAAATGGATTCGTGTGATGGATATTCCAAAAAATTCATAGAGCTGAGAACGAAAAGTATCGTCGAGCCAATGGATCTATTACCCAAGAAGAAGATGGTTTACGTTCTGACGTGAGTACAACTGCAGCTGCTACAGGTATAAGAAAATTCAAATTACCCACTATTGAATTTAAAAAATTTGGAGGCGATATTCGAGACTGGCTCCCCTTTTGGGCCAAGTTTAAGAAAATCAATGATGATCCTAACATAGATCCTGCTGACAAGTTTCAGTATTTGAATCAAGCCACCATACACCCAACAGTAGAGCCAGACAACTTGTTGATATTTTTCCACATTCAGCAGAAAATTACGAAAAAGTGATTGAGAGCTTCAAATCACGTTTCGGGGGGAAAGATTTGCAAATCGAAGTTTATATCAGAGAACTTCTCAAACTAGTTTTAGGAAATGCTATGTCAAACAACAAAGTGAAGCTCTCCTCACTATATGATAAGCTCGAAACACAATTACGAGCCCTTGAAACGCTCGGTATCAAAAATGATAATTGTTCTGCCATGCTATTTCCGTTAATCGAGTCATGCTTACCCGAAGATTTACTGCGAGTTTGGCAACGATCCCCAAATTTTTCTGTCAGATCTATAGTTGTCAACTTTCAGAGGTAAATATTGAAGCAGATCCGGACGATTCCTCGATCAATAGTCGCTTAGATTGTCTTATGCAATTTTTAAAGTCTGAAGTCGAAAACGAGGAACGTATTTCTTTAGCTGCGGAGAGTTTTGGTCTCAATTCAGGGGATGATCGCGGTAGAAAATCATCGAAAGTTAACTCGAACAATTGTGTGGTACCCACAGCTACGGGGCTCATGAGTTGCGATGTTAACAGGTGCATTTTCTGTGATGGTACTCATGAAAGTCAGAAATGTTTTAAAGCTCATAGGTTTTCACTTGAACAAAAGAAAACCTTATCAACTGAGAAAAAGGCTTGTTTTAGATGTCTGAAAACTGGGCATCAATCCAAAAGGTGCCGTGAGCGTCTGCGATGTGTTTTATGTGGTAAACCACACGTTCCTTCGATGTGTCCAGAACTACCAAACCAGGGCAAAAGTGAAATTTCCGCTGTTGACCAATCGTTGGCAAATTACACCGGAGTTCATGTTTTTCTGCAACCTTTGAGAGTAAAATCGATAAGCGATCATGGATTTTGTATGATTCGAGCAATAATTGACAGTGGTTCACAGAGATCATATATTCTCAAGAGTACTGCAGAAAAAATGGGATACACGCCGAAAAGCCAAGAACGAATAATCCATTCATTATTCGGAGGAGCGAGTACAACTTCACAATTGTTATACTATCAGATTGGGTGCTGATAACTATAGCTGTTCTTTTGAAGCACTCGAACAGCCCACAAGTTGTACAGGTATAACGTCTATTTTCTATGGTTGCTGGATGGAAGAACTCAAAATCAGCAAAATTCAGTTGAGTGATGTACATGATTCATCACAAATTGACATACTCATTGGAGCAGATATCGCAGGCAAATTGTATACTGGGCGTAGGCAAATTCTGAGGTGTGGTCTCGTGGCTGTAGAGACACTTTTAGGTTGGACTATAATTGGAAAGGTACCAGTCGTTGAGCATGACTCGAACATGGGATTAACAGCTCTATCGCTCTTGGTTAAAACTGAAAATTTAGCTAAGCTGTGGGAACTGGATATCTTAGGCATAAGCGAACCAACAGAAACGAAATCTAGGAAAGAATTGGAACGTGCAGCTAAAGAACTTTTCCTACAGACCATCACCATCAATGATGAAGGTCGGTATGAGATGAAGTTGCCATTGATACAAGGCCACTCTTCTTTACCGAACAATTATACACTTGCTAAAAATAGATTATCATCAACATTGAAGCGTTTGGAACATGAACAGCTCTATGAGTCATACGATCAAGTTTTTAGCGAGTGGTATAATTGAAGAAGTAACTAACTTAGACCTAGCAGGTGATGTTCATCGTTTGACCACCAAGATAAGATCAGTTTTTGATGCATCAGCGAGAGAAAAGGACAGGCCATCGTTGAATCATTGCTTGGAAAAGGGGCCAAATATAATTGAGGTGATACCGTCTATTTTGCAAAAGTTTCGAAAGGAAAGATTTGGTGTCGTATCAGATATCCGCAGGGCATTTTTACAGATAATTTTGCATGCAACTGATAGGGATTTTCTTCGTTTTTTATGGCGTGATGCTCAGGGAAACTAAAAGATTTATTGCCATAGGAGAGTGGTATTTGGAATAAGTTGCAGTCCTTTTCTCCTAGGAGCAACAATTGAATATCATCTTTCCCGAAGTTTAAGAAAATGTACTGAATCTAATTCTGTCTATTCAAAAGATACCGTTACAAAGTTGTCAAGAAGTTTTTATGTAGACAACTGCGTAACGCGTGTTTCTGATGAAGATTCTCTTTGAAATTTTATGAAAGAAGCGAGTTCAATAATGGCCGAGTCGAAATTTGATTTGAGAGGGTGGGAGTGCACCCAACTCGGTGGTGATGTTACTACGTTGGTACCCGTGCTAGGTTTGACTTGGAATACTCAGAAGGATGTTCTTACTATAAATAAGGAAAATATACAGGAACTTAATCATGAACTTGTCACTAAAAGACTCATTCTCTCGCTAGCACAACGTATATTTGACCCAATTGGATTCACTTGTCCAGTTTCGCTCTGTCCTAAGTTGTTAGTGCAGAGCACTTGGGAGAGCAAATTGAATTGGGATACCCCAGTGAATGATGATATGAAAAGTGTGTTTTGTGCTTGGGTGAATGAGTTACCAAGTTTAATGAGTATTGAAATTCCTAGATGGATCGGCTATAAATCCACAGGTATTGAACATATGAGTATTCATACATTCGTTGATTCCAGTGCAGATGCTTATGCAGCAGTAGTTTTCTTGAGGGTTCAAACAATTGAACAGATATCTGTGCAACTGTTGGCAGCCAAATCAAGAGTTTCCCCATTGAAAAAGCTGACAATTCCACGACTCGAATTGCTAGCTGTTACTATCGGAGCCAGATTGTTTACTTCTGTACAAGACAATTTTGAAGAGAAATTAAAAAGTTTTTTCTGGAGCGACTCAACTACTGTTCTCTCTTGGATTCGTCGAAAAAGAGGAATGGGCCACATTCGTTCGGAATAAAGTGTATGAAATCCGTTCACTAACCCAAAGAGATTCATGGAGATATATACCTGGATCAATCAACCTAGCCGATCTTCCCTCTCGTGGTTGTTCAGCACGATATTTGTTGAAATCTAGATGGTGGGAGGGTCCAAAATGGCTCTATGAGAATCCGGAACGATGGCCTCAAGATAGTGTCCAATCCAATGAACAGGAATCTCTCTGTATCTGTAGAGTAGGGAGGGTGAGTATAGACCCACAGCACTTAGGCCACAATATGGCCCATTGTACATCCTCCCAAGGAGTCGCCCTCCTAGGACATTGTCCATCCTGCCTTATCCAGGAAGGAGGACAGGTCACCAGGGGACATCTCCTTAATATCGGCAGGTGTAGGCCAAGACTCACCGAACACACACTCTCTTATCGACGATAGCTCCAGACATTCGCATAAGACATGCCTGACAGTTTCATCTTCCTGTTCACACATCCTGCATAGAGGTGTGTCCACTAGCCCCATAATATGGAGGTGTTTCCTTAGTTGACAGTGTCCAGTCAGAAATCCCACTGTTAAACGTAGGTTCTTCCTGGTCATCGCCAAATATTTATTTGGATCCAGCTTCTCAGGGTCGCCCAGGGTGATCCTGGCAAAACTGCATCCTTTGGTTTCATCCCATCTTTTGAGGGTTTGAGTATGGGTGTAACGTTTGGCTAGTTCCGCAATTGTCGAAGTCGTCAAGCCATGGGTGTCACCTGGTCCCAAAATGTTCATTCCAGCCGCCATCCTGGCCAAAGAGTCAGCAATGCGGTTACCTTTGCTCCTGTCGTGCCCTTTCACCCACCTTAGTACGATATTATTATCTACCGAGGCGTTAGCTAAATCTTGATGGCACTCTAGTGCTAACCCTGAGATAATACGTTGTCTATTCAAGGTTAGTAGGGCTTGTCTACTGTCAGTGTAGATTATTATGTCTTTGCCAGAAATTCCTTTTCTGGTTAGCTCTTTTGTGGCGATTGAGATACCAGCCAGTTCTGTTTGAACCACGCTGGTATTTTTTCCCATTCCCCACTTAATCCTTAGGCTAAGTGATCTGGAGTAAACTCCACATCCTGATCCTTCTTTGGTTTTTGAGCCGTCTGTGTATATGCGTATTGCATTTGCAGCATCCGCCTCAGTGTTCTGTTTTATTTGTATTTTGTAGGGTTTATTAAACACAAACCTGGGTTCAATTGCGTCACTGGCTGCCTGTAGCAGAGGCACCGCAGTGAGTGCCTCCCTCCACAGGCCCCGCCTCAGTTGACCCATTCCTACCTCGGGGTTTACACCAGCCGTGCGCAATCGTAGCATGGCCATTAGCGCAACCTCCTTGACGTGCAGGTCCAGAGGTGTCAGACCAGTAACTAATTCCATCGCTGCGGTTGGTGTTGTTCTCATGGCTCCTGTGATGTTCAGACAAGCCATTCGCTGTATTTGGTATAGTTTTTGGATGGCCGTTGCTTGTAGAGTTTTCGGTCCCCATGCAATGGCTCCGTACGTTAGCATAGGTCTTATTATTGCAGTGTAGATCCAGGTGACCACACGGGGCGAGAGGCCCCATGTGCGTCCCACTGTCCTCCGACACTGCTCATAGGCCACATATGCTCTTTTTGCTCTGCTCTGAATGTGCGAGTTCCATGTTAACTTCCTGTCGAGGGTAATACCGAGGTATTTCACCTCTTCAGAGAAGTTTAGTTTGCTTTTGAAGATTTCGGGGGGTTTCAAGCCCGATAAGCTTCTTTTCCTAGTGAAAAGGACCATCTCCGTCTTCTTGGGATTGATCGACAGTGAGTGTTCTTTACACCATGTTTCTATTAATTTGAGACCATCCTGCGCTCTATCGCACAGTGTGTTCACAAATTTGCCGGTCTGCAGAATAACTATGTCATCTGCATATGCAATTGTGTAGAAACCATTACTGTTGAGGCGATTTATCAGGGTATCCAGGACTATGTTCCAAAGAAGGGGTGATAAGACCCCTCCCTGCGGACATCCCCTCATGACCAGTCCTCTCACAGTAATGTCTTCTACATTTATACTTATTGCTCTACTAGAGAGCATCTTGAGTATCCACTCTCCTACTACCAGGGGTATATTCCTGGAGTTAAGTTGCTGGGTGATTGTTGGGAAGGTCGTTTTATCGAACGCTCCTTCGATATCTATGAATATACCCAGGGTGGATTCTTTATTATCCAATGATCTCTCGATTCTGCCAACCACTTGGTGAAGGGCCGAATCAGTGGACCTTCCCGGAGTATATGCATGCTGATATGGATGAAGTGGATTGTGAACTAAGACTTCATCTCTTATAAACCGCTCGCACAGCCTCTCCATTGTTTTCAAAAAGAACGATGTGAGACTAATTGGTCGAAATGCTTTTGGTAAGGTGTAGTCCATCCTTCCTGGTTTGGGTATAAACACCACTCGTACTTCTCTCCACTTAATGGGAACATACCTCAGAGCTAATGAGGCTCTGAATATTCCGACCAGGTGCGGCATGAGAATATCCAGTCCCCATTGTAGTAGGGCTGGTCTTATACCGTCAGGTCCTGGTGCTTTGAAGGGGGAAAAGCCCGATATGGCCCACCTTATCTTGTCCTCATCAATTATAGTGCTAGCAAATTGCCAGTCGTATTGTGAGGGTGTTATTGGTACTTCCGTCCGGTTCGTCGTTCCTGGGAAGACAGAACCTGGGAAGTGAGTTTCCATAAGAATCTCGGCGCTTTCTCGGAGGTTGGCGGCCTTGTCGCCATTTTCCCTCGTCAGGATGCCGATACTCTTATGGTGGTCGCTTGAGAGTGCCTTCTGTAGCCTCGAGACTTGCGGGAAATCTTCGATTGCCTCACAATAGGCTCTCCAGGCTTCTCTTTGCTTTTGTCTGCAGACTTTTTTGAACTCTCTGAGGTTGGCTTTATATATTCCCCAGTCCTCTTCGAGTTTTGATTGTTTTGCTTTGTTAAAGGACGTTCTCGCTGTCTTTCTGAGGTGTTCCAGTTCAGGGCACCACCATTTATTGGTTGTGCCTTCTGTCTGTACCATCCTCATCGGACAGGATTCCTTATAGGCAATGTCTATTTTGTTTTGGATAGATAACGTGTACCTTTCCAATTCTTCACTATTGCCAGGAGTCAGGGCCTCTGTCTCCCGCAGAGCTCCTTTTAAGAGTCGATTGAATAGAACTTCATCCGTCCTCTTCAAACCGCGGGATTTCACAGTGGTCCTGAGATCCTGGTTTACCGTAAAAGTCAACCAGCGATGGTCTGACATAGAAATATGATCAGATACTTGCCAGTCTTGAATTTTATTCGATATCATGGCTGTCGCCAGCGTAAGATCTATTAATGTTTGGCTACGGGCGTTAATGAATGTCGGCTCCGTGCCTCTATTCAAGATTGCTAGGTCTTTCTTAATTATGTATTCGTAAAGAGACTTACCTCGGGCGTTGATATCCTTGCTGCCCCAGCCCAGGTGGTGAGAGTTTGAGTCGCAGCCCAAAATCAGCTCCATTCTCTGGTTTAGGCAGTGGTCCACTAGCACTTCCATCTCTCTTGTGGGTGGTAGAGTGGCTGCATCTGAGGGGAGGTACACCGATGCGAGTATCAACGCCGTATATTTGCCCTTTCCGTCTGGACATTCCACTTTAACCGCAGTTAGGTCTGAGGTGCAGAATTGTGCCATCAGAGAGGCTCTGTATTTCCTGGGAGCGTAAACGGCTGTCCTGGGTTGTTGATTGCTTGGTGAGCTAAAAATTTGGCCAGTC
>JAVJAQ010000609.1:0-101729 GCA_032362365.1 Zygogramma bicolorata
ACACAACTCTTGGTTGATTGAGGGACGACATACGGGCCTTGCTGTCCCGTCAACAATTTAAAAGGGGACAACCTTTCTGAGCAACTGCCTACAAATAAAATCAGCCTTGGGATGGGTACGTGCCGGTGGTTTATTCCTATGTTTGGGTGGAGGTTCAATTGTTCTCCTCCCCATAGGATGATTGCCACTCGGACCAGCTTTTTCTACTCTAACAGGTGCGTTAGAGTGACTCGATTGAGTAGTTGTCTGCTGGGAGGGTGCCCGGGTTTTAGGACGGAATAACACCTGCCCACAACCAAAATGTGGTTTGAACCCCATCCTCGCCAGCACGGCCATGGATCCATCATCAACAGCGAAGGTCCATGTTTGGCCAGGGCCTGGGTTTTCCTTGTGAAGAATATTCTACTCCAAGGTTGACAGACCGTGGAGGTCAGTCTGCTTACAGGTAAGTAAGCGACACAGATGTGTGGCTATTGAAGTTGGTCACCTGTGACGCATTTCAGAGAAGCGCCTTCCCACGTCTGCAGCGTATTGACTACACCCACAAGCCAGTCGGCGCTGTCCTGATCCTCACAGGCGACCAGTAACCAGCCAGGCCGAAATGTGAAGCTCTGGAACTGTACCAGTGGCCCATCATCTGGAATATTCTCTACAGCCAACAAGATAGCCCCCTGCAGAGATTCCAGTTGGTTGGCCGTTAATAAAGTGGTCGGTTAATCAAGGTGCAAGATTCCCACCTTGATGCCCACAACAACCTTCCTATAAGAGGGTTTTTGCAAGTCAGCTACACCTGACGATGCCCTGGATTCTACCGTGCAAGGCTTTTTCGCCTCTGGTTTCGGTGAATCGTCATTTGAGCGCAAACCTTTACTAATCTGCTCAGGGGGGGTTTGTTCCTCCTCCCGAGACGGATTCTGCAGACGCTGCTCAAGGATTTGGTGCAAGGCGGTTTTATGAGGTACTCCACTATTGAGGAGACGACTTAATCGTTTTTGGCTGGACCACCTAACCTATTTCTGGGTTTCGGTATTGTATCAGGAGTTGGAGAGTCAAGAAGCTCTCGCTCCTGATCTGAAGTTACAGGGAGGTCAGTTGGAGTCGTAAACTCGACATCCAACTCCTCTGTAGACTCAAGGTCAGATAAGTTTTGAGATATTGTGTTCATGAAAGTCCCACGAGTAGCTAGGGAAGACAAGTCCATCACGGCAGAGCCCCGCATTACCGTGACAAGGCAGTAATACGACGAGCGGGCGCCCGGTGTCTCGAAGGTTCCGTTAAAGACAACTGATGGGCTCAGTGTCATTCATCCTTTCGGCACGGATACACACACCTTAGGATCAAGCCATCGTTGGGATGCCTTCGGTTAGGGGATAACAGAACCACAAGTGATTCTGTCATTACCCATATCCAGCGGTGCTACGAGGAAGCAGACATCCGATGGCTGGTTTGCTCAACCCCCACATCCCAAGCCAATGCACCCGCAAAGTAGTAGGCACAGTAGCTCAGGCAGTGAGGGGTGAACAAAGACGTCCAATCCCGCCTAGACAATGGTTGCTCCGCATTCGTTTAATAGTAGTAATGAGACTTCGAGGACATGAAGTGAAAGTAGTAAACCAGTAGTCGGAGCATGATGAATAGATTTCTATTTTCGTGACGTCATAAAAAAGATCAGATTTTGAGAGTATTTTGGTAGCACACCAAATAGAATTTGATAATATAAACTGAAACTCGGCAAACTTAAATTAAATTAATATCGGCCATATTCACCAAAAATTGATTTGGCGGCCTGATAGCTAGAGGTCTGTCAAATTTTATCGGTCTGATAACATCAAGTGTAATTCACCATCAATTCTGGTTCTGCTGACAACAAACAGACTGATAAAAATAAATTCATACATTTCGAGAACATTTTTGCTGCGCTCCTAACTTCGTCTCATACAGCATAACCTCAAAATTAGTTTATTTGGATGTTTATTTTTTCTACTACACCATTTTCGACTGTAGTTCACTAGAGCCATTTTTCTTCGAACTTAACCATACAAACCGGGTTAGCAGTGGGTTAACCAGTCGATATTCTTTGAAGTGTATTCCAAACTATGACGTAATAGTTAACCAACCACGTAAACCAGCTCAATGAGGTAGTTAGACACAGTGTTGCCGTTTCGGTACAATTGTACTGTATTCAGTACGGAATGATTGGTTTCGGTACTTTCGTACAACTATTTGAAAAATCGCGACATTCAGTACAAAATAGAAAATCTAGAGAAAAAAAAAATTTGGGTGAAATCATTTTATCATTTAAAACGTTTCTATGTACATTACAACCAATGGACTGGCCCTAAGAGAGAGAGGACTGCGGAATGAGCAAGATAGAATACTCAAAGTATAACCTCTAGGCGCATTCAATCCTCACTGTAGCAGAGAAAGAGAGGTTATGAAGAATAGAGTAATTCAAGTACAGAATTGTCATTATGTCCTTCACAACATCTCTCCAATGTGCATTTCCTTTCTCTCTCTAATGTATTCCCGTATTCCGCATCAGACTATGTGAAAAAGTGTCATGAAGGCCAGTCCATTAGTTGTTATGTCAATGATGTACACACACATCTACTGCCATCTAGTGGCTATTAAAGCACAAACAGTTGGTAAACTGAAAGTAACTGTAAGATCTGTTATTCTCTGCCATCTATTAGTATAGAGCTCAAACATCATTATATAATGTTTCTGGGAATTGCCGAAACTACCGAAAGCAGTGTTTACGGGGGGTAATAACTGGGTTTTCATTTTATGTGTTAATAATAGTGTGTCCAGTGATTTTGGTTATTGTTTCAGAAAAATGGACAGGTGAGGAGTTTCTTAAAGTACATATGCGGAGGATTTGTGTCCATAATAATACGTTACGTACAGTTGTGCCTACAAATGTCGTACAAGTTGGCGCGCGGATTTGCGCCTTATCACTTTGTCCATTTTCTTGGTATTCGTGTAAGGTAGAAAGGCCAAGTCTATATTTGTGATTTCTTTCACTTCAATTTTAGGTTCATTATATGCAAAGCTGAAAGCCTCGTTTCAGATTAGCCAAATCAGCCGTCCAATTCCGGATTGTGCCAAACCTTTACCGAGCCTTCTCCTTCCACTTCTGTTATGTCCCAGCCATCTACATCATCAGCTTTGCCCAAGTTGTCCGCATCAACTGAGTCAGAATCAGATTCTGATGATGATGATATTTCTCAAAAAGTTATCGAAAACAGTAATGATGATGTAGCTGTTGAAAAACGGAAAATATCGGGAAAATTGGCAGATGGTGAGTTTAAATACGCTTTACATTATTTTTGCAATTATAATATAATATCTTTTGTTTTAGAACTTCAAATGGTTAACACAAAAATCGGGAAAAGCATACTGTGTTACATCTAACCAATCCCTGGCAGGAGGAAAAAGACATTTACAGCGCCACGAGGGTTCAGAAGCTCATAAAAAAGCTGTAAAGAAAATCAAGGGTACAGAAGGAATAGATAAAGCTTTGCTGAATACCACTGGCAGAAAAATACAGAATGAAGTTAAGGCTGCAGAATTGAAATTATGTGTATTTGCTGTTGAACACAATTTTCCTTTTTTGATCTGTGAGCATTTACCAGAATTTATTTGCTCACTACCAGATAAAAGTATTTTAAAATCAGTCCAGTGTTCGCGTACCAAAGCAACCAGTGTGGTAAATGATGAAATACGGCCATTTGCTCAAATTTCCATTGCAAATATTCAAAAAAAAAATTTTTCCAGCGTTATTATCGACGAAACAACAGATGTTTCAACAGAAAAATGTTAAGATATTGTTGTCAGATACTTTTGCGAAAAAAACAAAGAGTTATTGATTCTTTTTTTGACTTATTAACATTAGGAGAATGAAACGCTGATGCAATATTTGAAGCTGTAATTAGTATCTTTGCGAAACACACTATTCCCTTGAAGAATATCATTGGATCAGCTTCGGATAATGCTTCAGTTATGATGGGCCATCTTAACGGAGTAAAAGCAAAATTTCAACAAATATTACCTGTTATTTTTGTTATAGGATGTTTATCACACTCCTTGCATCTGTGTGTTTCTGAAGCTTGCGCTCTTTTGCCTAATCAAGTAGAGGACTTTGCCAGAAAAGTTTATAACTATTTTGCACACGGTGCTAAAAGGCAACACAATTTTAAATAATATCAACAATTTGTCCATGCAGAACCCCACGAATTGTTGCGTCTTTCTCAAACCAGATGGTTATCCTCAGAATCAGTTGTTAAAAGGATTCTGCAACAGTGGGATGCATCAACATTATATTTCCAAAGTGAATCACTACTTCAAGATGTATATGGTGCAAGGGAGATATTAGATGAGTTAAACAATGAAATGGTAAAACTATATTTTTACTTTCTATCTCATATTTTGAAAATTGTTTGCAAAATGAATTTGGAATTCCAAAGCGAGTCACCGAGAATTCACACATTGCTTCCAACCATAACAGCAAATTACAAAATGATTTCACAATTTTTCATGAAAGACAATATCGTTGATAATCTTCAAGTTGCAAAAATTAATCCCAAAAATCCAGACTTTTTCAAAAAACTTGAAGATGTCTATTTTGGTGCAGGATTTGGAGTAGCTTTGGAAAAAATAAACATCTATTAACATATGGAGAAAGAGATCAAGTTCGCCTGAACTGTCTCAATTTTTATATTACATTAGGTACAGAAATGAGAACACGTCTGGATTTTTCAAACAAAATTCTGAACGAAATTTCAAATGTTTTGAATGTGGCTAATATTCTTGAAGTCAATAAGCCTTCAATATCACTATTAGCAGCTGAGTTCCCAAATATAATTGATGTAGAACACTCCCTGGAAGACCTGAATCGTGAATGGAGGCTTCTAAATGAATACAAAATTAATGAAGACATTAATAATTTGAAAGAAGTTATTGCTCATTCAGAAAAGCTCATAGACAATTTTGGGTAACACATATATGTGAATGAGAGGTTGTATCATATTATTGACGAAAGCGAGATAATTGACTTATTGAAAATAGGTAAATAGCCAACACAGCTCATTTTCTTGGAGTAAGTAGCAACTATCTGTTACAGATGATGAATTTCTTATTCAATATAGAAGTCTGAATTTAGCTGCTAATGCCAGCTGCCAAAATTTCCGATCTCACTCGAATGTTCCCCAGACACCAGTAGCACACCAAATTTTTTTATAGAGGGGTACAACTGAGAAATTTGAAAGGACGAAGAAAAATCATCAGCAACGAAGAATTTCGAAAGAAAAATTGATTGTGTGAAAAATAAATTGAATTGTGAGTTTGTATCTACACATCAGTGCCACAAAATCCTCTTCGAATGTCTAACATGAACTGAAAGGAACAATAAAAATTATGTTGACTGGATTGAGAAAATTAGAAGTCATACTTTTCGCACCCCGTGCCAACCCACGTTCCCACCCTTACTCTGGATATTATCAGATATTCCCTCCACCTGTACAATCCAGACAGTCACGCTTGAACTCATGCAGATACGTTGAGAATTAACATACAGATTGGTATATCAGTGTCAAAGTTTTTGCACCTCATGCCAATCCCATTTTCCACCCCCAGTTGGCGAAAATTAAAAAACAAAATCCTACTGCCGATGCAATCCAGACTGTCACGATAAAAATCATGCAGATACATTCAGAAACGATGGAAGAATCGATGTATCAGGGTCAAATTCCTTGCACCCCGTACCAACCCCAATTTCCACCCCCTAGTTGGCGAAGACTAACAAAATTCCCACCGCCGATACAATCCAGACTGTCACGATGAGAATCATGCAGTGACATTCAGAAACAATAGATGAATCGATATATCGGGGCCAAATTCCTTGCACCCCGTGAAAACCCCAATTTCCACCCCTAGTTGACGAAAATTGAAAAAATTCTCACAGCCGATACAATACTGACTGTCACGATGAAAATCATGCAGAGATATTCAGAAACAATAGAAGAATCGATATATCAGGCACAAATTCCTTGCACTCCGTGCCAACCCCTATTTCCACCCTTATTTGACGAAAATTGAAAAAAATTCCCACCGCCGATACAATCCAGACTGTCACTATGAAAATCATGCAGAGACATTCATTAACAATAGAAGAATCAATATATGAGGGACAAGTTCCTTGCACTCCGTGCCAACCCCTATTTTCACCCCTAGTTGACGAAAATTAGAAAAAATGGAGAAGTCGTACTACTCAATGCTATTCAACAGCTTCATTTATACATTGACATCTTCTGGTACCTATATGGCGACAATAATCGATCAGTAGTTTTCCAAATCTTTCCCATATTCCGAGTCAGCAGGCGAACGTATTTACATCTCATGAGTATCTCTATTTCGGCTTCGAAATGGGCTTCATTGAATATATATATATATATATATATATATATATATATATATATATATATATATATATATATATATATATATATATATATATATATATATATATATATATTATTATGATATATTATAATATTTTATTTTTAATAAGGTAGTGACATCAAATTGCAATGTAAATAGATTCAAAAATTTTCTAAGTTTGAAATTTTTTATAAAGGAATGTAAAAGAAATGTAAAATTGATTTTTCTGAATATAGTTTTGATTCCTCGAACTAGTAAATATGCCCAGTATTTCACTTTCACCTGTATTTTTTTTAATTCACCTCTTTTGTAGCTCAGTTTCGACGCCAATGAAGATGAAGAACTCTTTCTCAGCGGTGCAGTTTCTCTGGATCGTAGAACAGTGTCTTGATGTCATAAAATGTATTTTGTAGAAAAAAACAATAAAAATGTTTTTAAAACCAAATCTGTTACCAACTTTATTCAAATTAAATACCCTTTGTCAAATATTTTCAATAATTTCAATATATGGGAACTTTGATCATATAGTTTCTTATACCTAATGTCCCTATACTAGGAGAAATCCAAACTTATGAATAATTATCTAATTTAATAACAGAAATCGTAAAATGCTGACAAATATCTGCTCCGTGCAGCTAGAACACGCTCTCAGTACAAACTAAATGAGCTACTCAAAGTGTAAACGAACTATCTCAAATTGTCTTTACGCGGAAATTAGTCTTTTGGAGGTTATATTGTGATGAAAATGGCAAATAAAAGTTCAGGAAGATGAAACTTGCATCAAACACATGGATTTAAATGCTTCTCTGGGATTGAATCGGCAGGAAAATGATTCAGATATTGGTACCTTGGATTTTGCAGCTATGGACCATATCTCAGGAACTTTGAACTTGTTGTCTCAGGTACGTTTTCGACTTCTGCTTCTTGCAGTAATAACTCTTTATTTTTTTTCGATATTTCAGTATATATAAAATTTTCAATTTTCTTGAAAAATTTTCACACCTTCGCGTCTCTTCTCCTTCTTGTTGCTTCTCTTGTTGCCATCCCCACACTTTCAGTTCACAAAATTCTTTTTTTCACAGACCACTCTTTATAAACTAATTTTACCTGATATTAATTACAATTGAGCTTTATATATTGAAATTCTATTTGAAAAAAGGTTCCTAAAATTATTTGATTTGATTTTAGTGACATTTTCAATCCAGATTTTTATCAGATTCCTTTTAAATTACATGTGTTGTCTTAGTCTTTCCCAAACTGTCGTTGTGCTTGTTTCGTTTTGTAGTCTGTTAGTGAATTTCAATGTATAGTGTGTTTCTTAATGAATCAGGGAAAGTCGTATTTCGTGTAAATAAATTTATTTAAAAATCGCAGAGCGCTTTCGGCTACCAAGCCATCTTCAGTGCTATACCTGCAGGTAAGTAATAGTCGAAAATTGGATTAGAGGTTAGAATGGAATTACTTACTCGTCTAGGTATTTACAGGAAGATCTCCACAATCACAAATAATCGTGAGGCATTACACTGAATAAACATCAAAGTTAAAGTCAGTGCCCTTTTGCGTTGACAGTTGAAATTTCACTAATAAAACATTGTAAAAGATTGAAATTTGGATTCCCAACGTGCTGCATGCTGAGCAAGAGGGGTGACAGGAAGTGAAAATTGACATTGACTTAAGGTCCTAAATGATTTTGGAACATAAACTTAGTGACAAATGACGTATTAGTGACTACAGTACATCAAAACTTTCCAAGGTGAGCACAGAATTATTCAATTGAGATTATTTGAAATAGGTAAGGTACGTTCTCGGTCCATCTCCCAACAGAAACTCCACTATGAGAATGCTGAAAGTGTACCAACCGTTTGAGTCTAATGGGAACCCAACTTACGGTCACTGACAGAGATCTAACGCTTGAATCCGCCGATATAATTCTTGGCGTTCTTCATCAATCCACTTCAACTCAGCGTCAAGTCGAATACACTCAGAATCATATTCGGCGCATTCAGCGTTTGCCTGGATTAATGACTCACTCCAAGCCCTCATTCTGGCTTCCAAATTGGTTGCCCAAGTGGAGGCTTCAGCTTCGGACTGCGAGAAGGTCATCTCAGGCACGGTCTCTCCCGCAGGGCTTTTAGAAACTGGATCTGCCCCTATCCCTTGAAAAGGCAGCTGTGCCTCTCTCTCTTGGGATAAGGGTGCAGATTCAATTTCTGCAAGAGGTGCAGGTCGTGGCCACAACTTATACGGTGTAGCCTTTGCACACCTCTTACGAAAGGCAGTGAGTTTGCCGCCAACTCGCCCACGCACTGGTGCAGGCAATTTCCTCGCAGCAGCAGGCCTCGATTTTGTTTGCGGCTTCTGCGGTAGTTGCGGCTTTCTCGGCGGTTGCGGCTTCTTCGGCGGTTGCGGCTTCTTCGGCGGTTGCTGCGGCGTCTTCTTCTTCGGCGGTGCCCGCTTCTGCCGCTTGCTGTCCGCTGGTGGACTGTCAGCCGCCTTTCTCTTCAGTCCACCACATTTATCACTCTGAGGTGGTTCAACAAAATCATCCTCAGAGTCTAAGTCGAACAGCGGAAAGAATTTGAAAAGGTCCTTTCCCCTCGAAGTTGGAAGGACCTTCTTCTTTTCTTTCTACGGTTGCGGACTGGGGAACATATCAGACCCGCTCCCAGAATCGTCTTGTCCCCTAGTTTTGGACACCGCCATCTCCTCCGCCATATCCAGAACATCATCCAACATGAGGGACATCTCCGACGACCCCGTGTTCGGGTTGAATTTCCCGAAGAATGTCCCAGCTGGACCCCTGGATGTGGAAGGAACAGCCGCTTCAATCCGCTCCTGTGGTACAAGAAGCAGCATGTTCCTCGCCGATGCCGCAAACACCGCAGGTGGGTCCCTTGGAGCAATGCCTCCTTGACGAACCACATTCGAATGTTCCTTCACCTCCTTCTCATAGGGAAATGATGTCGAAGTCAGTGAGTTCTCCAAGGTAGACATTTTGCTGAAAATAGAAAATAATCAATGAAATATATGAATTTTACAAAACAAGAATATATTGGAAATACCAGGCCAATCATAAGTTCGAATATGATGAATGAAGAATAAAAAATCACCAAATCACAATTCAATGCGAACATGAAATTACAACTTGAGTTTGAGAATGAACGAATAATATGAAATATAACCATGTCAGACATAAGTCTGAACATGAAAATCGAAAAACAAAATGATAAATATTCAGGTCAACAAATTCTCTAGAGTAGACATGTTACTGAAAGCAGAAAACGATCACCGGAACAGATGAATTTAACAATACAAGAATGAAGTGGAAAATAACACGCGAATCATAAGTTTGAATATGATGAATCAAAAATAAGATATTACCAAATCAAATTTAAGTGCGAGCATGAACATTATTGATGTCAGATATAAGAAGGAAATTTAGTAAACAAGAAAGAGGAATACTCATACCAACATGAGTATGAGAATGAGCAAACAATACAAAATATAACCATGTCAAACATAAGTCTGAATATGAAAATCGAAAAAGCAAAATCATAAATAATCATGCCAAACTTAAATCTTGAAAGCAGAAAACCAAACAAAGAACAATGAATTTAAAGCAGGTACTCACATGGAGTTATAAATCCGTAAACTGGCAGGTACTCGGCTGGGGTATAAATCCGTAGACTGAAACTGGCACTCACACAATGCTTTGAAGGTACTCGGTGCTGGAGTGAAAGGTTCCAACTCAACTGATGACTGAAGTGGAATGATTTGACCTCTGCTTTTCTGACAATATGAAATGGTTCACTGAGTATACATCGGCTACGCGTATATAGCGCTACCTTGTGGGAGTGAGGTGAACTGAACATCTTTTTTTTGTCGATGGTTGGGGGTGTGGGGGGTCGCGGGGGCTGCGCCTTCCGACCCTCCCCCTGGGGGGCTTAACTCCGGGGTTGTTCGGGAGCGCCTGTCTGGCTTCGCCGGCCGGTCTCTGCCTAACAACACCTAGAGTCGGTGTATAGGTATAGTCATTTGAACTTCCCTCTGATCCTCCGTACGAATTTTAGTTTTTTCTATTCCGGTATTTTTTCATATTGATTTGCACATTTCTACTAAACATAACTACTAAAATTGAATTATGTGGAACACGGGGTTATGAATAAGATATTGACGAAGTCACATCATTTTAATACTCCCTAAAGATTCTCCAGTCACTGTTTGATTTCGTTTGATTGCTCTTCCAATATTTTAATGAGAAGATCCAGTTCATTATCGGCAATATATTTTCCAGTTTTCAGTGTTTCCAGAAGAATCGTGAAGTTTCCATCGGGCTCAGTTTGGTGAAATTCAATATCAATATGACCCCACGGCAATTTTTTTGTAGTGTTGGGAATAATGAACCGCTTATCATCTTTATGGGACAAAGCGACTTCATTACACATTAATGTTTCTACATCATGTGAATTACTCCTGAAAACATTCATCTTTCTAAGGATCACACCACCTGATTCGACGATATCAATTGGAATTTGATTTCTGACAAAGTATTTTTTTATACCTTTAGCTTTTTTCATCTCGTCAGATATACTTTCGACATGGTAAGGTTTAGCACCGGTACCGTAAAAACTGATGATAGGTTCATCCTTCATTTTTCCAACCACTGATTTACTTACGGGCATATTGAATTTGTTACCTGCACAATAATTTGAAGTTTCAAATTTATCAGCATTTTCGATCATGAATTGATAAAAATTATCAGTTTCAATTCTCAGTATCGAAGAATCCGTTTCAGTATACAGCAGAGAAGCTTGCGATCCTTAATGTTTTTTAATTGTGTCATAGAAAAAGTCGTATATCACAGTTTTTGACATACCTAAAATAGAGAATCCCAATTACAATGGTTTGTTATAGCAAATATTGACTTTACCCATATGTATAGCCACAAAATCCTCAGAGAATGCAGATAGGGTTTTAAAATTAGGACGAGCTATGAAAGAGTTAGCACCCATACCCCTTCTCATAGACTCCCCATGAGTAGCTAGTCGGATATCCTTTCTATTATTAACATTCTCGATGGTCCCACCGAATATAGAGTTTGTATTGAGTTTGAAATAACCCTTATCGAATTCATTCGAAGCCTTATTGTTATGTGAATGAGGCTTAAGGATAAGGGTGTCAACTGTCAGAGTGGAACGAAGACTAGTGGCAACGCTGTTGAGAGCAGGGACAAGGTTGATGTTAATGTCAGTATACATCTTGATGTTAATAATGGAGCTAGACTAGAGTGGTGGAATGGTGTTGAATAAATAAATATGAATCCTACGGCATCCAGTTTATTTTAATAAAAACACCAAACATAACATGGCGCAGTCAGTAGTAAGGTATGGGATATTTAATTGATACCATTATTAAGCTGAGAGAAAAGCGGATGTTTCAAGAGAACTGCAAAAAAATAATTGGGAGGTTAGGCTGTGACTGAAATATTTAATCATGGACATGTTAAAGCAACCACCGTCCTTAAATATAGATGGAAATGTAGCGGAAGAATTCAATAGATGGAAGGAAAGATATTTGCTATATCTTACAGCCAGTGGTGCAGAAGATAGACTGAACAAGGAGAAAAAAGTAGCCCTGTTGTTACACACAATTGGTGAACAGGCCTATCAAATATATGAAACATTTGAACTAACTGATGAGGAACGGAAAGACCCAGAAGCTATACTAAACAGGTTTGAGAAGTACTTTACTCCAAAGAAAAATGAGACTGTGATAAGGCATATATTTTTCGCTCGAGAAAAGAAAGCAGAGGAAACAATGGACGAATTCATCACTGCCCTAAGATCATTGAGTGTGGATTGTGGATTTGAAAATCTACGGGACAGTTTGATTAGAGACCAGATAATAAGAGGATTAGAAGAACCGTCACTTAAAGAAAGACTTCTTGAAGAAGAGAACTTAGACTTAGCTAAATGTATACATATGTGTGAAGCTACAGAATTGGCAGGCTTGCAGCTCCAGAAGCTACAGAGTACTAGTCAAGAAGTATCCGTGATAGTAAGGAATAAAAAGTTTGATAAAAAGTCAATTTCGTATGGACAGAAAAATACAAATCAGACGCAAGAAACAGCAGAACTTCAAAGAAGTAAAAATAAAAAATGTCCAAGGTGTTCCAGAGGTCATGCATACAGAAAGTGTCCGGCATATGGTAAAAAGTGTGCACGCTGTGGAGGGTTTAACCATTTTGCAGAGGCTTGTAGGAATAAGTCTAAAGAAGTAAATTTGATTCAAGAAAATGAAGAGAATAGTGATCAAGAATTATTCATAGGAACAGTAAACCAAGTAAATAGTATAGAAAATGAATTTATAGATGAAATTGTTATAGAAAAGGTAAGAGTAAAGGTTAAACTTGATACTGGAAGTGACTGTTACGTGATGCCAAAATTCATACTGAAAGATATTTTAAAACTGAATGTTCCAGAATTAATGAGAACAAATCTAAGTCTGAGAAATTATAATGGTAGTAGTATTAACAGTTTAGGTCAAATCAAACTACATTGTAGAATAAGAAATAAAGATATGGATTTAATATTTCAGGTAGTGGATGCTAAACCTTCCACGTCAATAGTGTTAGGTCATCCAACAATTAGTAAATTAAATATGGTAACTGTTAATAATATAAATACTATACAAGTTGGCACAAATTATAGAAAATTGGTAGATATATACAAAGAAGTTTTTGATGAAAAAATCTCCGACATCAAAAATGTTTTATACGATATAAAGTTGATAGAAGGAGCACAAGGTATATGTATACCATGTAGGAAAGTACTTTTTGCATTAATGAATAGTTTGAAAATAGAATGAGATAGGTTAGAGAAATTAGGAGTAATAGAAAAAGTTACCGAGCCAACAGATTTTGTAAATGCTTTGGTTATTGTACAGAAAACTAATAGTAATAAGATAAGAATTTGTCTCGACCCTAAGCATCTAAACGACAATATAAAAAGAGAATATTTCAAGATGCCTACATTTGAGGAAATAGCTGCTAAAATGCAAGGTGCAACTGTGTTTAGCATATTAGATGCCGCCTCAGCATTTCATCAAATAAGATTAACCGAAGACAGTAGTAGACTTTGTACGTTTGCAACACCATTTTCTAGGTATTGTTACAAAAAGCTTCCTTACGGGTTGAAAACAAGCCCAGAAGTATTTATGAGGACCTTTAAAATGATATTTGATAATGTAGAGGGTTGTGAGGCATATATGGATGATTTATTAGTATATGGACGTAGTAAAGTAGAACATGATAGAAGGCTGAGAGAAGTATTAGAGAAAGCACGTGAGTATAATATAAAATTTAATTTCGATAAGGGTATTTCTCCAGATCCAGAGAAAATACAAGCAATTTTAGATATGAATCCACCAACTAATGAAAAAGAACTAGAATCATTTTTGGGTATGATTACATATGTTGCTAGGTATATACCTAATTGTTCAGAGTTGAGTAGTGACCTGAGAGTTTTGCTTAGAAAGAATGTTTCTTGGAATTGGGAGCAAAAACATGAAGATGGGTTTAATGATATTAAAAAAGCTTTAGTGTCTAAACCCATATTACAGTATTATGATCCAAAGAAAGAGGTAATATTGAATGTGGATGCAAGTCAAAGTGGATGTTTGTTGCAAGAGGGGTTACCAGTATGTTATGCATCTGAAGCGCTGAATGAAACTCAGAAAAAGTATGCACAGATAGAGAAAGAGTTGTTAGCAATTGTACATGGGTGTATGAGATTTCATCAATATATATATATGGGAAAACAGTGTTGGTAGAAACAGATCACCGTCTTCTTGAGCATTTATTTAAGGAACCTCTAGTAGATTGGCCTCTTAGGTTACAGAGAATGAAATTACAAATTCAAAAATATGACTTGGGTGTATGAGATTTCATCAATATATATATATATATATATATATATATATATATATATGGGAAAACAGTGTTAGTAGAAACAGATCACCGTCCTCTTGAGCATTTATTTAAGAAACCTCTTGTAGATTGGCCTCTTAGGTTACAGAGAATGAAATTACAGATTCAAAAATATGACTTGATCGTAAAATATAAAATGGGTGAAGAAATGTTTTTGTCAGACTCTCTATCAAGAAATTTTAAGGAACAGGATTTCTTTGAAGATAATGTGGAGGCTGTAGAAGCTCATGTGGGAATGATCGTGTCTATTTTACCAATAAATCAGGGAAAGTCGTATTTCGTGTAAATAAATTCATTTAAATATCGCGTGCGATATTTAAATAAATTTATTTACACGAAATACGACTTTCCCTGATTTATCAGTCACGTGTATGCAGCACCAACAAATCTCACCTTAGTTTACCAATGACAAAAAATAAATTAGACCTATTTAGAAAAGAGACACAACATTGTCCGGAATTAACATTACTAAAAAAATGTATAGTGGAAGGATGGGTTGACATAGACATTCCTGAAATCTTGAAACCATATCATAAATATAAAGAAGAATCGTTTATAGGTCAAGGACTTATATTTAGAAATACTGCGGTTGTTGTTCCGTTAGCTTTGAGGAAAGAAATGTTAGATTTAATACATTACAACCATTTAGGTATCGAAAAATCTAGGACAAGAGCTAGAGGAACTTTATTTTGGCCTTTTATGAATAATGATATAACTAATTTAATAACTGAATGTGACACTTGTCTCAGGTTTCGCAAAGCCAATCCAAAAGAGCCAATGGTTTTGAGAGATCAACCCACTAAGCCATGAGATATTTTAGGAAGTGATGTTTTTTATTACAAAGGTCAACACTACTTGTTGGTAGTTGACTACTTTACAAAGTATTTTGAAGTATCTTTGTTACATAACTTGTCAGCAGATGTAGCAATTACTGCATTTAAATCAATTTTGCTAGGCATGGAATCCCATCTCTCTTGTATACAGATCAAGGTACAAATTTCGTTAATGAAAAGTTTGAACAATTTTCACAGTTATGGAATTTCAGTCACAAATATCAATAATCAAACGGCTGATTTGGACAAAAAAGATAGATACCTTGCATTGTTACAATTACGAAACACACCAGTTATAGATGGAAAACAATCGCCATCTGAATTATTGTTTGGTAGAAAAGTTCAAGGTGTTTTACCTATTCTTAATCAATATTGGATAGATCACTCAGAAACTAGAAATAAACTAGAAGAAAAGGCAAATAAACAGAAAGAGTGCTATGATAAAAAACATTATAGAGAATTACCGTTTTCAGAAGTAAATGAGAAAATTGCAGTTAAAAATAATGTAAGAGAAGGAGATCCTATGCCTATAGGAAAAATAGTTGAGGAAATTGAAAATAAACCTAGGTCCTATAGTGTATTGTTAGAAAGTGGTCAAAAAGTTGAGAGAAATAGTAAAGATTTAATTAGAACAGACAGTGTTCAATACCCTAGCGGCTCAACAATAAGTGAAATGGCTGATGAATGTATTACAGTAGAAAGTCAAAATATAGTAAGTGAGCCCGCTGTCAACAGTACTGACTCTCTTGATTTGAGTACTCGTTCAGGCCGAAGAGTACAGCGGCCAGGGTACCTAAAAGATTATGTTGAGTAAGTTTATTCATTTCAAGATAGTTGAGATAGGTAGTTAGTGAGTAGTTAATTCAACCCCATTAAAAAAAAAAAAGGGAGATGTTATGTGAATGAGGCTTAAGGATAAGAGTGTCAACTGTCAGAGTGGAACGAAGACTAGTGGCAACGCTGTTGAGAGCAGGGACAAGGTTGATGTTAATGTCAGTATACATCTTGATGTTAATAATGGAGCTAGACTAGAGTGGTGGAATGGTGTTGAATAAATAAATATGAATCCTACGACATCCAGTTTATTTAAATAAAAACACCAAACATAACACTTATTCCTCAACTCAGTATTCAGATCTATATACTTTTCTAACCATGATGATTGATTTAATCCTAGGATCCTGTGAGTTTTTATCACCATCAAACCATCACGGACTGCTTGCTTCAAGTTTCTATAATGGACAATTTACTTTTATTTATCATTCAAATTCGGAATGACTTTTGGTATTTTGGAATTTGAATTAGGTGGTATGATACTTTCTACTAAAAGGGGGTAAATCTGAATGGAGATCGTGCAATTTTACAGTATAGTGCACATATACTTCCAAAATGTATCCTTCGGAACTATCATCAGGAATACTGTCGATATCTAATTGACTAATTTCATATGGAGTGAGCCATGTGAATCCTCCTGATGGAAGTGATTGCCACATGCTATGACCATAGAGGTTTGTTGCATCCAAATACATAATGAAAGAAGAAGGTTGCTCAGGGTTATAGTTTGGAAGAAATCGATTATTTGCAATGTGTTTTCTCTCAGAACATTGACTAACACCTCCACGTATACCTTTTTGGATGAAGTGTACCATATCGATATCGGTTGTTAACTCTACACCTGTATATTTCAACATTGCATCCCAAGACAGACCTGGGGAAGTGAAATAATGAGCAGGGTCTGATTTATATGTTTTCAAACTCATGTTTCTGAAGTTCTCAAATATGTCCACAACAACAAAACATCACATTTCAAGTATATGTCGGAATATCCACCTAAATTTCGGCAATTGAACATATTCACTCACTCGACCGATCATAATCAACTTCAGAAATATGCTTTTCACTCAATTTGTCATAAAATTCTGCCTTGGCAGGTAAACATGGATGATTCAATTTATCTAGAGAATCAATGAAACTATATGGAAAAACACCATTCTGAGGCATGGGATTAAATTTTTCAACTTCCTGAAAATGCTTTCTCATTTCCACAAAATGTTCATCATCTGAATAATCGCCTGACCGGCCAAGAATTTCAAACCATCGATGAATCTCAATTTTAAAAATATTCTCCTCATATAACCATATCGTTCAGACTTAGTCTCCATAAAATATGTTTCGTGAAAGATATATAGTTTTCTTTAGTTTGAGTGATAACGTCAACCTTGTATTTGTTACAACACAACTCTTTCATAAATAAATGACAGTCATATCCACTGAGATTATGGAATATCATTGGAACAAAATTAGGTAACTTGAAATTGAGATTACATGCTGAATGCGCCACTCCATTTCTCTTCTTGCCTGTTAGATGGCAGTGGTCACGTACTATAACATCGAATGGTTTTTCGCATATTCCACATGTAGTCGCAATATTGAAGTCATCCTCTTCCTCAACAGTCAAAGGAGTCATGGGGACGACATTCTTCAAATATTCATGATATATATCAGTGAGATCATCCTCCAAGTTTGTGAGAAAAACATTACCGGCCTCTACACCTCTCTATAATATAAATTTTGAAATGGAATCATCGAAAGAACACTTTATAAGATACGAGAAAGCATATGGCTTTCAGAATTGATTCGAAATCGGCGTATACAAAAAACGGAACTTTCAATTGTTTCTCAATATTTTCGAAATTCAAAATATTCTCAAGTACATATTTTCCAAATTCATCTACTCTGAGTTTTGTAGAGGGTGTACTTGTCGAAATATGATTGCAATCATTCGCCTGATGGCGTAGAAAATGTGGTTCAGTTCCAAAATACAAAATTCATCCATCACAAATTCCATTGGATAGATCAGTTACTGCTCAATTTCCATAGCTACAAGTTGTGTGACGGTTTTTGCTTATTCCTCCAACTTTTTTATGATTTTTTTCTCTGTTAGTTGAATTGAAGATGAGCTTTATGACATATTTCATTCACATTGAATCTAATTCATTTATCCCGCTAGGTGGTGCTGCTCACCTTCACCTCTTGAGACATTTTTATGGTTAGAAATAGGACACCAATCGATTGGTTACCGTTCAACCGCCATACCGGTTGCTCTGGCTTGAAAATGTTCCCTGAAGTGGTTAAATATATCATAACAATTTTCAGTCTCGTAACCAAAAAATATAAGTTGAAAACAGCAAAAGATGGTATTCGAGAATGTTATAAGGCTGCTGAAAGGATAAAAAAGCTCTCAAGTATGCAATCAAAATGGGTGAAAAACAAAAACTGCTAACAAGCTTAGCCAATATCACTACACTACGGAATCAGTTGAAATTCGAAATGAAGAAAGGAGCAGGCTTGAAAGTTCGGAAAGAGACAGCCAAGAATCGAGTTCATTGGGACGATTCCATATCAGCTTTCAGCACCCGTATCCGCACCGGGGTGATTAGTAACCTCGAGCATAAGGAACCTGCATTTTTTTTAACCAACTGCAGAGCACTTTTCAGGAGAGATTCCAAAACGCGTTGAAGAAAGATGAATCTTTGAAGGTAATACAGCTTCTGGTGATGAATTTGAGATTGTCGAAGGAGACTCTTCACAGAACACAATTATTTCACAAACCGATTTGAATTAATGGTTTGAGAATCAGATAATGGAGCCAATAATGAGAAAGTGAAAAAAATTTCAGGAACGTGACAGTGGTTGGGCGCTGAAAGCAGTTCTGAATTTGGGACTCAACATAAATAAATTCATGCCTCAAAAGGGCTCATCATATATCGAGCATCCTTCTCAAATCAGACGCAAACACGCTTGTGTCAATGTTAAGAATGATGATAATGCTTGTTTTGCCTGGGCCATTGTTTCGGCATTATATCCAGTATTTGACAATTGTGATGAAATTTCATTTCATCTAGACTATGGAAAGGTACTGAAGATGAAAGGCATCCATTTCCCAATGACAATCAATCAGATAAAAACATTTGAACAACATAATGATATCTCAGTTAATGTGTATACACTGAAACTTGTCACTTAACACTTCCAATTATATTGTTGTTCCATTGAGATTATCAATGGAAAGGAATAAAGGCAAACATGTGAATCTACTCATGGTTCAGAGCGAACATTATGATGAAAGTCGTACGGATCGATTAACCATAAACAATGTGTCGACAGCTGCCAGAACACACTTTATTTTCTGAAGTTCCAAAATTTCAAAAACAAAATTGAGTTACCTTTCATAATATATGCCGATCTTGAGAGCGTATCGAAGCCTATGCAAGATGGAAATAAATATCAAAAGCACATTCCCGCATCAATTTGATTCTATGTTGAATGTTCCTATCATGACTCACTGTCATTCTATCGAGCATTCCATGGTGAAGATTGTATGAAATTGTTTGCCGAAGAGATTGGACAGTTCGCTGAAGACGTTGCGACAGTATTCCAGTGTCCATTTGATATAGACATCTCAGCTTAACAAGAAGCCGAATTCAGAGAAGCTACTCATTGTCACATATGCGAACAACCATTTATTCCGGGAAACAAAAAGTGCGTGACCACAATCATCTGATACCAAAAAATGATTATCGGGGCCCAGCGCACAATGAGTGCAATATAAATTATCAGGATGATGAGACAATTCCAATTGTGTTTCACAACTTGTCCGGATATGATGCACATTTCATTATCAAAAACATAGCGTCGGATATGAATGGAACGATTGACTTGTTACCAATAACAAAAGAAAAGTATATATCCTTCACTGAAAATATTTCTGGTAGCAACATTCACTCCAGATTCATTGAATTCTTCAGGTTCATGAGCTCTCCTTTGGATACGCTCGCCAAATTTTTACCAGAATATACTAATCTCAAATCGCCATTTCCCAGCCTCCCGATTGAGAATCAGCAGATTTTGACAAAAAACGGTATACTGCCATACTGCCATATGATTTTATCGATCATTTCGCAAGATTTGACGAGAACTGTATACCCCCTAACGAAAAGTTTTACAACAAGTTGGATGATAAACCTTGTTCTGAAAAATCTTACGCACGTGCAAAAATGGTATGGAATATCTTCAATATGAAATCATTGGGAGAATATACAGATTTATATCTGAAGACTGATGTAATGCTCTTAGCCGATGTCTTTGAGCAATTTCGCTAGAATTGTCATAAAACTCACGGTTTAGATCCTGCACATTACTTTACTCTAGCAGTACTAGAGCAGTACTTGGGATGCCATGTTATATAAAACTAAACAACAGCTTGAGCTTCTCATTGATATTGACCAGTTGCTCTTTTTCGAAAAAGGTACTAGAGGTGGATTGAGCCAAGTTTGCTCCAAACAACGAGTCACTGCTAATAACAAATATATGGGTGACAAGTATAAAAAATCAAAACCTGACTCGTATCTTATGTATTTTGATGTAAACAACCAATATGGTTGGGCAATGTCACAATATTCACGATGAACATAAGGATTTACCATTTCGCCCTAATCATATAAATCCCAAAACTGGCACCTCTCGAACAAAAAGTTCTCCTCATGTTAAAAATTTCAAATTAATGGCAACTGTGCAGTCGAAAGAAAACTACGTGATCCATTACCGAAATCTGAAGCAAGCTCTAGAACATGGTCTCATTCTGACGAAGATTTATCGTGTTCTGAAATCAAACAATCCTTCAACGAATTTGAGAAGAATTTGTTCAAATTAATGAATGATGCAGTGTTCGGTATGTATTATTTCCTTGAAAGTGAATTTATTCTCATATTGTTTGTTTGCAGGTAAAACAATGGAAAATCTGAGAAACCACTCCGATGTACGTCCCGTTACGACTTGGGATGGACGATACGGTGCCGAGGCCAGAATTTCCAATCCTCGTTTCGAGAGCTTGACTATCTTCGATGAAAATTTGGTAGCGATTGAATTGGGAAAGTCGGAAATATTCTTCAACAAACCTTCCTACGTTGGAATGGTCGTACTCGATTCAGCATTATGGATACATGACTCCCAGGTGTGAAGATTGCTCTGCGGTATATACAGATACGGATAGTTCAATTTATGGAATAAATAATTCAAATCCATACGAAATGATGAAAGAAGACTGCCATCAATTCTTCGACACCAGCGATTATGCATCGGATAATACATTCAATATTCCACGAGTTAATAGAAAGGTATTGGATTGATGAAGGACGAGAACAACGGTAGAATAATGATTGAATTCGTTGAACTCAGATCGAAATTGTTTGCAACTCAAAGTGCAACATCCGAATTCCAAATCGCAAGCTTGATAGAAGAATTAAGGCAGGAAGATTATGACGATGGTGAAATCAAGCAAATTGTTGCCAATTTTGGGATATCCAAGAAAGCAAAGGGTGTTGAACAAAATGTTGTCAAAACACAAATTACATGTGAGGATTATGTGGCTTGTTTGAAAACAAACAATAAGATGACAGTCTCTCAAAAGTTGATAAAATCCCATAAGCATAAGGTTTATTCAACAGAACAA
Source organism: Zygogramma bicolorata (assembly GCA_032362365.1). NCBI lineage: Eukaryota > Metazoa > Arthropoda > Insecta > Coleoptera > Chrysomelidae > Zygogramma > Zygogramma bicolorata. The sequence goes on from JAVJAQ010000609.1 coordinate 21,770, forward strand.
ACAAAAATAGCTCTGAATCCTCATGATGATAAACGCTACCTCATTCCAGGAACGTATCATCCCCTCCCTTTGGGGCATTATTCTATAGAAGAACCGATGGATGTCGACTGGAATTCATAATCTGACGTAATTCTACAATTATGTGAATTATCCAATAATGTTTTTATAATAATTTTAGTCTTACTGCAATTGATAATTCTTCAATATATTTTTATGACAAAATGAATTCGAATTGAGTCTGATAATTGAGTTGTCAGATTGAATTTTTTTATATATTTTTGCTTCAAGTTGTAGAAGAGCAAATATACATGTGAAAAAACATGTGTTCTGATGAAAGCACTAATCGTATGTAGAATGAAAAATATCAAGCTCAATGAATAAAATCTAGAGATACAGTTTTCATTTGTTGAATAGCCGAATCCAAAATTTCACATGTGCGAATGATGGAATGATTATGAGTATATTTTTATGATATATAGTACACTCTGATTTTCTGGTATGATAGAGACGATTTTGGAATTGCAATATCTAGCGATAAAGCAATCGTCTGGGGATGATAACATATTTGATGGAATCCTTTTAATCCAAATCAGGATTTCAGTAACATTTTTTCAAATATTCAGAAGTAAAATAAGTTGAATTCTGAAGATTAGTTGTAAAAAATCTTGATTTTCCATTATCTCTCCGTTTCTCGTTTTCAATCGCGGTGTTATAGTATTCAAGTAATTTTGATTCTGTACTAACTATGAGAGGTGTAACTTCCGTGGACTGTATGTATATGTATGGATTATAATCCACTGCATTCTAGTTTTCTAGATGTGAATGATGAGAAGGACACATAAAAAAAGATGAATTTTTGGCTGAGATGATAATGAAGTAGTGGTATAATCTTCAGAGAGCTATTGTCACTATGGTATAATATTTAACGACTCAACCATGATTTTGGATCATTCAATTTGAATAAAAGAATTGATATCGACCGTGCTTGAAGGTAGCACTTCATCCTATGCAGGTGCATTTATTGTCATGTAATGTATGTCAGGTTTGATTTTGTTGTGTCGAAGATAATTTCATATGGAAGAAGTAAAAGAGCCCATTATAATGATCCAATATCCCCATAAAGATAGTAACTTAACATCTTCAGTAATATATTCACATACAATGCCTTTATGAATGATTATTTCTCTTCGGTGGTTTCATATAATGGATCCAATGCCTAAATCAGTTTTCTCTCATGAGAGAAATTTACGTATCGAACTCATTAGTTGTTATTTCTTCTCAACAGATGCTTTCATCTTATTCATCATCTATAGATAGATGGAATCAAAGAGTCAACATATGACATATAATAATAACTAGTTACATCAACACACTTCCCTAACAATGTAACGGCTCTGAGTTCCAATTCAAAAAACTACGAAGATTGATAGGTCTCTGGCCAGGATGGCGGCTGGACTGAAAATTTTGGGACCAGGTGACACCCATGGCTTGACGACTTCGACAATTGCGGAACTAGCCAAACGTTACACCCATACTCAATCCCTTAAGAGATGGGATGGAACCAAAGGATGCAGTTTTGCCAGGATCACCTTGGGTGACCCCGAGAAGCTGGATCCGAATATATATTTGGCGATGACCAGGAAGAACCTACGTTTTACAGTGGGATTTCTGACTGGACACTGTCAACTAAGGAAACACCTCCATATTATGGGGCTAGTGGACATACCTCTATGCAGGATGTGTGAACAGGAAGATGAAACTGTCAGGCATGTCTTATGTGAATGTCTGGAGCTATCGTCGATAAGAGAGTGTGTGTTCGGTGAGTCTTGGCCTACACCTGCCGATATTGAGGAGATGTCCCCTGGTGACCTGTCCTCCTTTCTGGATAAGGCAGGTTGGACAATGTCTTAGGATGGCGACTCCTTGGGAGGATGTACAATGGGCCATATTGTTGCCTAAGTGCTGTGGGTCTATACTCACCCTCCCTACTCTACAGATACAGAGGTGAATGGGTATAAGGTCGTGTTGTACTTTCGCAGTTTATCACACAAATCAAGTATAACTCTACATACATTGAGAAACGATCGTCATAATTGACCCCCTGTCACTCCCATTCATTCAGGATTTTCAACAAGAATGGCACATTCCGAACCCATTTCCCATTGATTGAGTTCAATAATTTATTTCGTGATCCATTCCATCATTCAATATTTGATATAACGTAAATGGAAGAATTTGCTCAATTGAAACAGAAACTCTTCATAGAACCGCATAATTGTCCTAAAATTGTTCGTTTCCGTTAACCAGCTGACGAACGTCAAACCTCAAAAGTCGAAACTTGTGCGAGCAATGGATCAACGAGGTCTTACCTTTTAACGTGCGATTACCCAGTACGGTGGACCGGCGGGGATTCGAACCCCGGTCTTCCGCTCGATAGACGGATACGCTGACCACTACATCACCGAGACCACTAATGATGAAATATGGGTACCTAAGTAGTCCAAATGAGAATTTCAAATTCAATATCAACCTGATTCGATCAGACTGATTTCGAATACACATCGTATATTCAAGAACATTACTTCAATTCGTATTCTACTATACTTCACACAGCACATACACACACACATAATATGTTTTCGGCTGTTATATAAAATGGGAGTGAGATCCAGTTATCTTTAATTTGTCCACGCCCACGGTTCAAATCCAATGAGTTGCCCTTGCTAGTAGGATAGGGAAACTATAATCACTTGCTATTGGAATAAAATCGGGAACGTGTTAGTCAGACACAATGTTCATTCCAATCCAATAATGTAATCCATTTGTGGAATTCTGACATAGGTGAAACATAATTTGACGTTCATTCTAGTATTGTAAACGAATACCTGCATTTTCTCGTCAGTGTGCTGAAAAGCGGTGAACCGTCTTTCACAACTATATATATATATGTTGTTACATAATGACGATATGCGAATGTAGAAATTTCTTGAAGGCGAATCTTTTATCATATAAAAAGGTATTTTTTTCGTTGTTTGGGCATCGGATGATTCCTCATACTTCTCAGTTGCTAGCATCTAGTATCATGAATAAGTATCCACATCATTCAATTCATTGAATAATTTTCTCACCATTATTATTATTCAATACTTTCAACAACAACAACGAACAATAAGTCCACGAGTCAGTCTCATCGGAAATGAGGAATAGCTTCTTTGGCAGTGAAAACCAACTCTTAACTCAAGTCTTCTGTTCAATGACCGTTCTTTAGAAATGATGAAAACTCTTACAAAAAAACAATAGGATGGAAGATGGAATACAAAACATTTCTTCTGTACGTGCACATTTATGTTTTCAAACTGAAAATAATAGTGAAAAGTACGTAAGTTCAATCTTTTTTTATTCCTCATCTCATATTTTATTGCAATATGTGTGTATTGAGGTTACCATTCATTATTTTGTATTATTTGTTGTACCTATAACCTATAAATCGATAGTGGAAACGGCTGTTCTGCCCTCGACTTCGAAATAGCTCTGGTTCGAATCTGACTGCAAGAAATATTGTTTCAAAATGATTTTCAGTATCACCAATTAATTTGCAAATATACAAGCAAGTTCATTATTATCATAACTACTATTGAGGTTTATATCTGAATAAAGGATTGTTCTATGGAGTGTTTAAATATTGAACGGTGTGGCCGCATCCAAACAATATAATTCCTCCAATATTTAAGAGCCGTGGTAGAGCAGTGGTGAAATCACTGTCTACTAGCCGATAGGTCCGGGGTTTAAGACCGCACGGAGGCGAATGGTTTTTTTATATTCAATAAATAAGATTCAAGGTATATCTAACGCATTGATCAACCGGTCGTGAGATAAAATAGCGGATCTGGAGAAAAATGTGCAATACTGTCTTATGGAGAATCTCATGTTGTAGGAAAAAAGTGCCATAATTATCTAGAAGAAACATTGTGTATCTACTTCCGTAAAATCAATTTATTCCAAAATCTGTCAATATCTCAATTTGAAAAAAAATTATTTTGTACGTCGAAACAGTGACAAAATTGAGGTGAAAGATGTACCAGAAGAGAATATGTGTACCAGAAGAGAATATGTCTGCAGTTAATGAAAATGAAACTGTAACGGAATGAAAAACATTTCGTCACTATCAAATTCAGTAACATCACAAATCATTACCATCACCGCGCGCCGGAACAATAGACACCTCAATCATCTGAACATCATGGACTAAATTGCTCATGTATCGAGGATTTGATTTTCCAAGGAGACATTTTCGACGCACTCTCTTAGGTTCTGTGCTTTTGAACAAGAAAGATCGTGGTGTAGATTTTTGCGATTTCAACTGTTTGGATCTATTTTATCTGAATCAGGGAAAGTCGTATTTCGTGTAAATAAATTTATTTAAAATACACGGAATACGACTTTCCCTGATTCATCAGTCACGTGTATGCAGCACCAACAAATCTCATCTATTTTATCTGACTTGGAGAAGAGGTCGTATCATTTCTATTCTGCTCCGAATTGTTCAAAACAAGTGGATATTTAATATTGTTATATCTTATTGATTATATTTTGATTTTTAGTTGTGACCTTCAATTTTTTTCAAGTACCTTATGGCACCAACAGCATGCAAACTGAAATTTAGCACTCTGAAATATTCTGATCATCTCAGATAAACTTCTAGAAGTTCCAGCAGTGGAAGCAAGGAGAACAACAAGGCACTCAAGACACACAGTCAAATGCCGGTCTGAAATTAGGCCTAGTTGACTATCATCGTATGAGGCCTTCGCATGCTGAAATCTCCAAAATTCTCAGAACTGAGTAGAAACACTGGAGTTCTCGAGTGAGTCTCTCGTCGTCAAGCAAACTTGGTCAGAAGACAAGACAAAGGCAGCCAAACATCTTTGTTAACAAATTAACAGTCACAATTGAACAATAATACCGTTCAATTTTTTTATATTGTATAGAGACACCATTCTAAATATATTGTTTCGACTATCTCCTGTTTCATTGAGAAGTAGCACAGATTTTTCCTCAGACAGGTTTCATTGTTTTTTGATCATTTTAAAAAAAATTGGCGCTCAATAACTGTCTTTATTTTTTTCAATTCATCGTTCAACTCTTAGATTTGACCCAGAGGAAATTTTTGTCCTTTTCCTGAACACAACAGATAACGACACCTACGACCTCCCGTATTAATCTGAGCAGCTCATAGGCACCGCTATATAAAAAAAGCATAAAAAACGCGCTTTGACGTCACACATTTTGGCGCCTCAACGATTCGAGGGTCATTATCTGTTGGTTTTCGTTGTGCCTTCTCAGTGAAATTTATCTTCTCATCAAGGTTTGCTGATTTGAATTTTTCTCATACCTTTTATTGATTTCTATTGATGAAATATTAGCAATAGGCGTCTCTTCCATATGTTTTATCTATATATTTGCCTGATATTTGCATCCTCAATTTTGCGCATATTTACCCTTATTAAATATGGCTCAACCGAGAATTGATCCAAACTATTTGAAGGTCTATGAACTTGATTATGAAATCTCTATCCGAAATGTTTCACCCACTGGGAGTGTAGATGTTAAACGTAAACTTTTGAGAGGTCTTCTCAGTCAAGAAAGTACCAATCGCAGCTCTTCTGAAATTTTAGATCCATTTTCATTTGATGAAAATAAAAAAGGTATTGAATATGTTGGAACGTCTTCTGATTCTGCCTATAAAAGGCTCGTATCAAGGCTGATACACTTATCTGGTCGCATTTATAGACTTCAAAGTAGCGAAACTTCAGAAGAGGATCCAAAGGAAAAATGGCAATTGGAACTTTTGATTCTTGAGGGAGATCTTGACGAAAAAATTTATCATGCAACTTCAACTCCCATACAATCTAGCTTTTCTAGTCACACATCTCTTCCATTTACCAAACCAGTACCGGCTTATAAATGAAACGTTCACTTCACTGGTGTGGCTCAGAAAGAATCTGTCATTTCATTTTTAGAGAAAGTTGAATCTTTGAGAATTGCTCGAGGAGTAAGTAAGGACGAGTTGTTTTTATCTGCGGGCGACCTATTTAAATCTCAGGCATGGACCTGGTATAACAATAATAGATCGAAATTTGGTGGCTGGGATGATTTGGTAAAAAAGTTGAAAGAAGACTATTTACCTTATCATTATGATGATGACTTGTTGGATGAGATCCGCAGTAGGACACAGGGTCATAATGAAAGGGTCACTGTGTTCATCAATGCGATGGAGGGCTTATTCAATAGGTTAACATCTAAACCAGATGAACGATTGTTAATAAAATCCGTAAAACCTTACTACCTTCTTACGTTTCTCGACTTGCCTTATCTGTAATAAAATCACTTTCTGAAATGTCTACCTTGTGTAAAAATCTCGAAGAGTCTAGTTTGTGGTCTAGTAGATACAAACTTCCCCCTTCCAGGAAAAATTGTTGGAACCTGATTTGAGTTGTCCAAATTTTTTTGATACTGGACCTTCCCATAGTTCTACCAGAAACTCTTTTAACTCATCTAGGGAAGTTTGTGATACCTCTTTTTCGACACAAGGTCCAAAATGCTGGAATTGTGGTTTGCTGGGTCATATCTTCAGTACTTGCCAGAAACCAATGTCCCTCTTTTGTTTTGGATGTGGATTGCGAGGTGTGGTGAAATCTAAATGCCACAGATGTACAAAAAACTGGCAGAAACCTGGACGCTGTGGCAAGCACATCAAAGAGTCCAGAAACAAACACTCAACCAAAAAAAAAACAAGAACAAATCAAGTTCAAAAAACAATCCCAAGAAGTAAAACTTCTCTCGGATAAATGGGGTGATTGGTTGTGTGTTAAAACTTTTTATTCAAACAAATCTGTAAATTGTAACACTTCCAGATCAGAATGGGACTCGTGGTTATCTGTTGTGGAAAATTTCTTTGAGAAAGATGTATCGGTAAAAAACTTGTTTTTAAAGAAAAGCAATGATAATAGACCTTATGTTAAGTTGGATATTCTTGGTGAACAAGTAGTTTCTTTGATAGAGACTGGATCATATGCTTCAATTTTAGGATCATCAGGATTTTCTCTGTTGAAGCGTCACAAAATACCCATTCTCTATGACGAACACTTGCAGATATCAACAGCTGATGGTGGACCCCAAGAATTTCTAGGTTCTGTAAGAGTAAAAATTCCTCTTAATAATACTTGTAAAGAAATCAAGTTGCTGATTATTCTCTCCATTACTCGAACATTGATTTTAGGAGTTGACTTTCTGAAACTTTTCAATATTGAAGCAATTGATCTTCAAAATTATTCTTACGAAATCACTGATTCCTCAATTTGCATCGTTAATACAATACAGAGTGTTTCTCGGTTGAGTGATGAGAAAAAATGTAGGCTCCAAATAAGGTAAAATCCGACCGGTTAGAGCTATTTTATCCTCAAATTCTGAAGTTATTGATGTACTGAAGGCCAAGCGAAATTTAGATAAAACAAAATATCCTAGAATTAACCTCAATTCTGATTCAACACCACGCCAATTACGGGAACTGAAGGACCTCAGAGTCGAACTCGAACGTAGGACTAGTCAAGGCGAAGAAAATCTCACAATAAAATATATAAGGAATAAACCTCAAATTGTCTCTAGCAGAAAAAGAAACAGAGAAAATAACACGCCACCTCGACCGGATAACCAACCTAAGCTCAAAAAAAAACAATCCTGGCCCATTTGGTTCGGAGTAGCAATCATTGACCATAACTTTTTGGAACTGCGATGGAATAAAAAATCTGGATTCGCTGCCAACAAAGTGTTTCAACGATATTTTGCGTGTTTGTGAAACTTGGCTGGTGGGGGATCTTTCACATCTTCCTATCAACTTGCAACATTACAATTTCCATCAAAGTGCTGCGATCAAAGAAGAAGCCATAGGAAGAGCCTCAATTTTCTTGTCACAATATTATTTCATTCATTTCGTTATTTAAATAATTTTTTTGACTTATATTTCAGATTCGAGATCTCGATTTTTTGTAACAACAGTATTTTCTTTGATCAATCAATCCCTAATTTCATCATTGACCAAAAATTTGATTTTGATTTGACTTTTTCTCACTTAATTTGTATTTTAATCTTTCCGTTCCTAGCAACAGGTTTTAATAGAGTTAAAATATAGACAATGGAAGTCCGAACCATTACCATTCAGCAAGGAACATTGTCAACCACTTTCAAGCAAATTTTGACGTTCGTTAAGAAATTGTACAGTTCTAGTGTTATTGACTGCTCCCCACATTGGTTAGTCACTCATGTCTCGTACGAAAATTTCTCAATTATTGTTTGTAACATATATTTTAGACCTTCTGCTGATATACAATACCTTTCAGAGGGATTTCAAATATCATTATCCGAACTAGTGACGGCTTATCCTAGTATCCCTTTATTACTAGTAGGAGATTTAAATTGTAGAGTTGGATCTAAATGCAACACAGTCGAAGAAATTTTTGAGAACAGTGATTTATCCCATTTTAGGCATAGCTCTGATTTTTTTGTTAATAGTAGGGGTACGCATCTTTTGGAATTTATGTGTGAAAATTCATTTTGCTCACTCAATGGCAGAACTACTGCTGACACACCTGGTCAATTCACTTTTTGTAATGCATTGGGAAATTCTGTGATAGACCTAGCTTGGTGCTCTGATGCTTTCTTGCCCTGCATAGAAAATTTTGAAGTTTTGAACTCAGAGGCGTTTTCTTCTCCCCACTTTCCAATACGCGTTAAAATTAGGAATAATTTCATGGTACCTACAATAGAACAAACTACGTCCGATAATACCCCAATGATAAAATTTATATGAAATGAAAATTCTGCGGGAGATCACAAAACCTACGTAACTCCAATTTAGTTGTCCCGCAAATTAACGTGTGTGATTCATACGCTAACCTCTTGTGGGCAATTGAACTGTCCGCCCAGAACTGTTCTATGATGAAAACCATTCGGATTGTTCTAAAAAAAAAAATTGTTCCAAGAATCAACAGGGTAAAGACCCAAAAAAAATCTGGTTCGATTCTGAGTGTTTTGAATTGAAACGACAACTTAAACAGAAATTAAAACTTTGTAAGATCAACAATTTCGCACCCGAGTATAAGGCAGACTATTTGAACATTAAAAAACTCTACAAAAAAACTTCGCTATGATTATCGTATTGTCTCAGTACTAAGTTACTCCAAGGACTCCAAAACTTTTTGGAGGACCCTTAAATCATTCCGAGGAGTGCGTACTACTTTTGACCTTCCTGTTTCTACTTGGGAGGTATATTACAATAATTTGGCAAATCCAGACATAAATAAGGATATGTTATTCTTCGATGCGCGCCATCCACTACTTGATAAAAGTATAACGGAAGAAGAACTGCAGGTCGCTTTAAATACATCTAAAAACAACAAGGCACCTGGGCCAGATGGAGGTTCTTAAGAATTTTTCAAACACCTCCCACAGAATTGGATTTTATTTTTATGTTCATCATTCAATAAAGTTCTAGAGACCGAGAGCATACCAAAAGTTTGGACTGAAATATTACTTAATATGATTCACAAGAAAGGTCCGTCCCATGATCCTGCAAATTACAGGGAAATAGCTTGTATTAATTGCATTATGAAACTCTTTTCCACAATAATGTTGAATAGACGTTACCAAACTATTTGAAATCAACGAAGGCGTCCTACAGGGTGAACCACTAAGTCCTACCCTTTTCGCCCTATTTGTTAGTGACATGGAGACTTATTTTCGTAAAGCCGGTGCCACAGGTGTCAATATCGATAATTTTAAAGATTTGTTGCTTCTCTTTTATGCAGATGACCTTGTCATTCTGGCAGAGTCTGAGGTCGATCTATCACGTAAGCTCAAAATTCTTGAGGACTACACTAAGGAAAATAGACTCACAGTAAATAACTCCAAATCAAAAATAGTGTGTTTCTCTATGGGAAATGATAAACTACCTGTTGGTCATAGATTCATCTTCAACAACAGTGAAATGCAAATGACAAAAAAACATATATACTTGGGGGTTTCTTTCACATCATCTTCTGTCTTTCGGGATCAAGCGGATGTGGCTTCCTTGAAAGCTGAGCATGCCATAGGCGCTGTTATGTCCATTTTATCCCAGTCAAAAATCACTTCATGGAATTCGAGAATGACTTTGTACAACTCCATGATCCTAAATTCATCAACGAACTGCATCCCTTCTTGGGGCCTTCGATATCCTGATATACTAGAAAGAATTCAGGTTGGTTTTTTCAAAAGACTACTTCTAGTACCCAAAAACACCCTCGACTTTTTTCTGCGGCTCGAAACCGGAACTGTAAAACTTGAATTTTTGATTGTCAAACAGTGCCTCAACTGGCTACTGAAACTTCTTTCTATGAACAATGGCAGATTTCCCCGGATTGTATTTGATCAACTCCTTGAATTACAAATTCATAATGAGCAGCGCTTGGATTGGGTTCTCCAGATGAAACAAATTTTCATTGAAGTAGATAAATTGGACTCACGGAATAACCTTACATTCAGAAATTCAAAATCAAATATCATCAATATCTTGACTGAATATCGGTCTATACTCTTCAAAGAAGATCTTGAGAAATTGAGAATATTTGAATATATATAATAGCCAATTACATTCTCAGCAACCTTCCCATTAAATTGATTAGATTACTGTGTCAAATTCGTCTGTGCTCCAAAAGACGCTTATTCCTTTGTTTCAATGCTATTCCATATTCAATCGATCGATCATTCATTAAGAACCTTCGGGGCATCGATGAATTTTGTGAGGCACTCAACAACCCCGATATTAACAAGATTAAAGAAATATCTCACTTTTTTATCGGTGTTTTGAAACTCCGATCTTTTGTTATTAACGAATAAATATTACTGAATATCAATTAATTACAAACTTTCATATACTTTTTTTTTAATATTTAGTCAAGTCACTTCTCTTGCTCTTTTTTTTGCCTTAAGCAAATCATCACTTACTGTTAACTTTTTCTCACTTGATAACACTTTATATAACTTTCTTTGTATTATGTTGAACACTAGGATTATTGAAAGTATTCCTTTACTTTTTCCATACTGGCTGTACTCTTGCTAATCGATGTATATTCGAAAGAAGCAATAAAGAATTACTATTATTATTAGTAATTGACCTTAATGAAAAGATTAGCCCAAACGACAGAATAGGTAGGACACACCACATAGATACTGGGAATGCAAGACCATTCAAGCAACGACAATATCCTTTGTCTCAGTTCATGCAATCCCACTTAGAAAAAAAAGTGGATGAAATGGCGAAGTTGTATATTATTCAACCTTCACAATCCGCTTGGTGTAGTCCATTATGTCTGATTAAGATGGCTAACAACCAATACCGTGTTTGTTTTGATGGAAGAAAACTCAATGATATAAACATAAATGAAGATGCCTATCCCTTACCTCTGATTGATTGTGTCCTCACTAAACTCCGTGATGCTCGTTTTATAAGTTCAATTGATCTCAAGCAAGCATTTTTCAAATTCCTTTAGAGTTTAGAGAAATCATCTCGAGCAAAAACTGCCTTTGCTGTTTATGGAAAGGGACTTTATCAGTTCAAAGTCATGCCTTTTGGATTGGTATCTGCAAGTCAAAGTATGTCTCGTCTGATGGACAGAGTTATCGGCCCTGCCTTGGAACCATATTGTTTTTCTTATCTAGATGACATTAATATTGTGACTCCTGATTTTGAAAAACATCTTGAAATTTTGAGGAAAGTGTTTGATAGACTCAAAGAAGCTAATTTAACTATTAATTTTGAAAAATGTCACTTTTGTCGCTCTTTTCTTGAGTTTCTAGGCGTTTTAGCTGATGAACATGGCCTTAGAACAGACCCAGAAAAAGTGTCTGCAGTAGTTAACTACCCAGTTCCTAAAAATACCACACAAATCAAACGTCTAATTGGTCTTGTGAGTTATTATCGAAGATTCCTGAAAAATTTCTCAAGTTTGTGTAGTCCAATAACTGATTTACTCCATGGTAGAAAAAAAGGCCAACCAATCACTTGGACACCTGGAGCCGATAGGGCATTTCAGGAAATTAAGCATTCTCTCACTAGTGCACCTGTTCTGGCTAGTCCAGACTTTTCTAAAGAATTTGTTTTGATGTGCGATGCATCTGATACAGGTGTTGGTTCTGTTTTATATCAAAAAGGGGATGGAATGGAACATCCTATTGCCTATGCAAGTGGAACATTAAATTCTTGTCAACGTAAATAAACAACCACTGAAAAGGAATTGCTGGCTATCATTTTTGGAATTGAAAAATTCAAGTATTATTTGGACGGCCGCCCTTTTTCAGTTATCAATGATCATAGTTCACTGCAGTAGTAGTAGTAGTATGAAAGATCCTTCACCGAGGCTAGCACGTTGGTTGGTCAAGTTGGCCCAGTATGATTTTAAAATCATTCACAGGAAAGGTTCGCCTAAAGTGGTGGCAGATGCACTGTGGTGCTCATCCGAGACTTCCCTGTTGAATTTGTCTACTTTGAAACCGGATAAATGGTACCTTGACATGCTTTAAAGAGTAAATGTATCTCCATCAGAATATCCAGCGTTCAAAGTGGAAAATGATATTTTGTATAAGCATGTATTCACCAATTTCAATGTTGGTGGCAATCTCACTGACTGGAAAATTGTGGTTCCAACCGAAAATAGACAAGAAATTTTGAAAACTTCCCATGATCAATAAACTGCCTCTCATTTTGGGATTTCTGAAACAATTGCTAGAATCTCTGAGTTGTATAATTGGCCAAGAATGAGAAAAAGTGTTTATCAGTATGTTAAGAACTGCAAAGTTTGTGCAGCTAGTAAATCATCAAATTTACCACAAGCAGGTCTTATGGGATCTTACCGTAATATCAATTTTCCATTTTAACTTGTTTCTACAGATCTTCTTGGACCTTATCTGGTTTACCAGATTATTGGTTTACTTAGTTTGTTCTAGTACACCCAATGGCAAAGGCCACCTCTATAGCAATTGTAAAATTTCTTGAAAATAATGTTTTTCTCATCTTTGGAGTCCCCCAAATAGTTTCATGTGATAATGGTCCACAATTTATCAGTAAAGAGTTCCAAAATTTGATGGAACAATATTCCATTCAGATAATATGGTATAATGCAAGATATCATGCCCAAATAAATCATACTGAGCGGGTTAACAAAACCATCACGACTGCCATTCGTTGTTTCGTGCACGGGAATCACAAAGATTGGGACAAGTCTATCTTTAAGGTTGCGCAAGCCATTCGCCTGGCAAAACATGACGTGACTACTCATTCTCCCTCCTTTCTAGTGTTTTCCAGAAACATTTCAGTATCTGGTGATTATTATGGCAAGATTGCAAATAATGCAAATAATGTAGTATCGATTGGTGGTAAAAGTCACTTTGTAGAAGATTCTCATCCCAATTACCTACACTGTACGAAGATGTTCGTAAGAAACTGCATCGTTCATATGTTCAAAATTCTGAGAGATATAATCTGAGAAAACGTTCTCTCAAGTTTCATGTTGGGGGTTATGTCTGGAAGAAGAACTTCGTCTTATCTGAGGCAACTGATAATTTCAATGCCAAATTAGCTCCAAAATTCATACCTTGTTGGTTGATGAGGTAATTCCTTCTCAGTTTATAACTTGAATGATACAGATGGCAAGGATCTTGGAGACTGGCATGTGAAGGACATCAAGCCTGATGTCACCTTTGACGTGAACAGCAGTGGTGATGATTCAGAATCAGTGTCTGAGTCGAGCGATGAGGAGGAATACTTTTCCACTCAGTATGGTGAAGTAGGGCATAGGTTGGATGTCCTTGCTTTATCCTGAAGCTCTAGTAGTTAGTATCCTACCCAACCAGCGGGAGAAAACTCTCAGACGGAGAATTTTGTAATTGTTTGTATTCTGATTTTTCGTGCGGCAGCAAGACCAACTGCTATAGTTGGCTTACTATATATATATATATACATATATATATATATATATATATATATATATATATATATATATATATATATATATATATAAATATATATATATATATATAGCTTACATCTTCATGATACTGAAATCTTTGAAAGATCTGTCTGACAAAGTACTCATATAGTTCTTATATTTTCTGGAAATAACTCTTATGCAAACAAATGATTTGTTTCTATATTTTTCATTGGCTATTGAATTTCCTTGTGTATATTCAACTTCTCCCTGTGTATATATTATCTTAGAGTATATTTCAGTATCTTCTCTACTGGTTGAACGTGTTCTCAAAATATAGATTTTGTCTTCTAGGGTTAGCTACTGTCAAATTTCTCTTCAGCGTTTTGATGGCAATACGTTCTATAAATTTGTGCCTTCATTACCTAAGGTTTTGAACAGTTAAATCAGTAACCCTCTTTACTCGAAATCTCCCCTTTTGCCTAGTATTAGTATGAACCCTGTTTGGGATTCATCTTTTGCAATAGACGAACAATTTTCTCCCAAGTATATTTTTCTTGTGAATATGTTTGTAATTTGCAGCTTATCTTAACTGATACTGATTGCTTTGCGGCTAATTCCCTTTCTTATCATCTTGAAAGTATCATCTTTCAGGACAAATGAAATGTACTCAGTTTTTATTCAATACCAGTAGTTCATTCCAGTAGTACTTTGACAGATAACCTTCAAAATTCCTCCTCAAATTTTTTCACCCATTCGTACTTATGATAAATTGATGTGAATTATCTTTCGAATTGTCCTCACTCTCTTTTCTCTTTTCTTTCACTTTTGTCTGTCTTTCTCTTCACTTCTCAGCTCATTGAGGGGGCTTGAGAATTCTCTCACCGAGGCATCCACCAGACGGTAGGTGAAAGTCCTACAACTGGCCACTTCCAGGACTTGTCAACTTTCTCCTGACAACCTTGCATCCAGGTTAGGAATGAGGTTGTTTTTTTTTGGTTTTGTTGTGACTCCTCGAAAATGTGGCGTTCATTCGTTGTTCCTATTTGGGAAGTTCCTTTCTTTCGAGGATTGTCTGTTTGTCCAATGTCTTATTGTTCTACTATTCTATACAGGATGGTAGGAACTTCGGTACCGGATTCCTGATATTGATTGTCCTCATTAGTCTTTGCTGATCAGGATTTTCGATGCCAGATTTCTGATATGCGATGGCCTGTCATTCCGTTTGTGATGGGCTGGACATTCGACATTGGGTTTTTCTTTGTTGTTTTTTTTTTGTAGTTCGTTGATCACCTATGAGTGATGGCGGTTTAGGGTTTCGCTTCCTTTTCTTCTTTCTCTTCCTTTTCCTTATCTCTAGCGTTACTTCCGACCTTCTCTCTCAAGGGTATTTTTGGGTTGATTATTGTTGTAGGTTATGGGATGGCAGCTCCCTGAATGCTGGACGATCTTGTGGTGGGTTTGTCTTGGCGAGTCGGTTCGGTTGTTGGAGTTCCGCTGATTAATCTGGGATATCAATGTGGTCGCAATGCAACTTCGGTTTTGCAAACGTAGTAACCACATTTGATGTCCTAGGAGTTTTGGCTGGAGTTTTGATGGCGGCACCGGTTCGATGGGTTGAATCCACTCCACAATGGTCAGGGGTGAAAGAGTTGGATAGCAAACTTGGAGATGGTTTCTATCTGGGTTCTTGACCTCCCATTCATTTGTATCGAATGTTATGTCTGCTAGGGTACTAAATTTCAAGGCGGTTTGGTATCATGCATTTCAATGCCTCCCCCATTTTTTTGTCTGTAGGAGACCTGGTGAGATGGGCCCGAGCATAGTTCAGTCCGACAGCTTGTCTTGTCAAGCAGAATCCATGGAAGGGTGAACTTGGGGGGTGTCGTGTGCGCTAGCGTGGAGGTCTAGGCCGGTCAACGTGTGAAGCTCGCCTAAGAGCGATCGTGCGGCACTGGGGGGATCCTGAGCTCCATGGATTCGTCGCGACTGAGGACTTGTTCGCGGTATCAAACTCAGGGGGATCTCTGAATTTTTTTGTAGGGGTTTCTTGTGGTTTAGCCACTTTCAGCCTGGTAGAGCTACATCTCACCCCAATTGAAGTGGACAATTGGCTATATCTGTCTCCTTTGTTTGATCCATCTTGACTCCATTTCCCTTTTTTGTTTCCACGCGTGAACTCTTGTTGTTTTTTTTAATCCTGCTGTGAGGATGGTTGGGTCTGTTCATTGTCGAACTCAGGGACGAGTGGCATCAGGTGGATCATCGGCGCAGCTTCAACATCAAGCAGCGAAACGATCACCTGATCCGAGTTTGATTGTGGACTATCATTCCTGTCCTTGCTTTAGGTGGAGAGAGCCGACAACAGTTTACGATTACCAGTTGAACCAAGTGTTCACTTTTTCAATTCAGTATTCGGTAGTTTTGAACTGAGGTTTCGAACTTTTATAACATCATCATTGTGCCTAGGAAATGTCTCATTCCCATCCTTGCCTGAAGTCATAATAAAAAAAAAATTGACTTCTCAATTTTTTTTTACCGGAGTTTGAGGAGGTGTAACGAAATGAAAAACATTTCGTCACTATCAAATTCAGTAACATCACAAATCATAACCATCACCGCGCGCCGGAACAATTGACACCTCCATCATCTAAACATCATGGACTAAATTGCGCATGTATCAAGGATTTGATTTTCCAAGGAGACATTTTCGACGTACTTTCCTAGGTTATGTGCTTTTGAACGAGAAAGATCGTGGTGTAGATTTTTGCGATTTCAACTGTTTGGGTCTATTTTATCTGACTTGGAGAAGAGATCGTATTATTTCTATTCTACGTCGAATTGTTTGAAACAAGGGGTTATTTAATATTGTCATATCATATTGATTATATTTTGATTTTTAGTTGTGACCTCCAATTTTTTTGAAGTACCTAATGGCACCAACAGCATGCTAACTGAAATTTGGCACTCTGAAATATTTTGAAAATATCAATTAGAAATTTCACATACTACTCAAATCATCGATTTGAATGTTCTGTTTTGGCATTTGGTAATAGAATTTTTTGTATTCGGAAGTGGAGAAAACTTGTGATTGAAATTTACCGTAACATTTTTCTATACTCTCAGACATATTTTCAGCGATTGTTTCTGCTTTCCTTTTTATATTTCCAACATCCGTTTGTAGCAGATTTATTTGCCTAACGTAAATAAAGATCTAACATGTATTTACGGTTGCCTAGTTCGCCCTGTATTCGGAAGCCTGAGAAGTTAGTTTCCTTCACGGTGATACTGCGCGTCTATTGCTTTGTTCGATAGAGGGCGCCACACCTTCTACTCTTGCGGAAAAATGTTTTTATCTTCGAATTGCAAAAACTAGTCGAATTCCTGGACGAATTTATCGGCGTTTTCGCGTCCTTTTTAGTGCTGATTTCTCAGACAGAAACATCTCTGGCTATAAATGTGCTTGGGGTTTTTTCTATAGCATAATCTCGAAGATTTAGCTTGTACCCGTATTTTTTGTAGGTAAGTCGAATTATGTAAAAATGAACTTTCTCTAATTTTCCAAATATTGTTATATTAGATCCTATAATATACTTTGCTCTCAAGATTCATTAATTTCAAATGTTAGCTATCTAAGCTTTTGTCCCTGGGCATACTTTGCCATTTTGTTATTTCAAAGTAAATTGGTTATGACTGTGATTTTGTATTCCTGTGTAAACGTATTGTTATTTTTTGTAGCTGTTGATGGAAAAAACTGTTCCTCCATCATTCTATTGACGTCGGGAGAACTAAGGTGGTAAATAAATATACTGCGGTTAAGGAGACCAAAGACTTTTAATCCAAGAACCCACATAACCTCGGAAATCGCGCCGACCCTGAGAATATCCTCTACACGTTTGTATGATTACTGAATGGAAGGATCTGAAAGATTTTGAAGGACGTCCTGGAACAGTTGACTGCATGTCTATTTGTGGGGTCCGCTTTGCCAAAGAAAAGCCATCAATGTTGGACTGGACCTCGATCAACTGCTTGGAGAAAGAGGAATTCTGAGTGAGTATTTGCTTCAATTATTATTTGATGAATCAGTCGAAGCCGAACTCGCTCATAATTCCTTGAGTTCCATATCGAGTCCTTGTTCATCAGAACAGAAGTTCAGAGTGTCGAATTTCACCATTTTTATTATGTTGTCTGCCTTTTATATCCCAGTCAAATAAAATTTGTCTCAAGGTTCATTCACATGATCTTTCACGGTTAAACACTGAATTATTGATATTCTCATCTATATATTGACTTTCATTTAGATATTGCTGAAGCTATATATTTCAAAATTTATGAAGAGTGATTGAAATCATATCACAGTATTTCTCTCACATATTCTTGCTATTAGATAATTTTGTTTATCAAAATCCATTTCAGCAAAGCTTGAAATCGTTCGAGCTCGAACACCTGAATAAGTTTGTTTAGATTAAGTCTGCAAAGTACTGTAATTATTACATTATTTTACTCCCAACAAACTTCTGAGTCTGTTAGTTTGTGAGGAAATCAATCCTCCCAACACCTTCGTAACAAAATACTGGCTTGTCTTCTGTCTTCCACAGCAAATTTGACCAATAGAAGCTGCACCATCCGAATGGGGATAGAGATGAACTTCTAGAAGCTCCAGCAGTGAAAGCAAGGAGAACAACAAGGCACTCAAGACACACAGTCAAATGCCGGTCTGAAGTTAGGCCTATTTGACTACCATCGTATGAGGCCTAGGCATTGTGAAATCTTCAAAATTCTCAGAACTGAGTAGAAACACTGGAGTTCTGGAGTAAGTCTCTTGTCGTCAAGCAAACTTGGTCAGAAGACAAGACAAAGGCAGCCAAACATCTTTGTTAACAAATTAACAGTCACAATTGAACAATAATACCGTTCAATTTACTTTATATTGTATAGAGACACCATTTTAAATATATTGTTTTGACTATTTCCTGTTTCATTGAGAAGTAGCACAGATTCTTCCTCAGACAGGTTTCATTGTTTTTTGAACATTTAAAAAAAAAAAAACTGGCGCTCAATAACTGTCTATATCTCTTTCAATTCATCGTTTAACTCTTAGATTTGTCAGAGGAAATTTTTGTCCTTTTCCTGAACCCAACAGATGTCGACACCCACGACCTCCCGTATTGATCTGATCAGCTCATAGGCACCGCTATATAAAATAAGCATCAATAACGCGCTTTGACGTAACAAAACTTTTTGTTATACTCCATCCGAAAATATATTATTTCCACACCAGATAATATGGAAGAAAACTTTTCTTCTCCCTAACCATTAAGCACGAACATTTCGTTTCATAATTCAACGAAATCAAATAACGAATCTTATTCTGTTTTTCGTCCATGTGAAACTCCATCAAGTACTTTTTTTGAAAATAAAAAGGAAATTAGTTCTGTGAAGTATCCTCCCCTATCAAAAATCTTTGCTGAAAGGTGATTAAAACTCATGGAATAATGCCAAAAGGTTATGAAAATGTTAAGGATATTGAATATTATAAAACATTTACTTTCAAGAACTGTACTTTTGAAGGTGTATTTTTTCAACATAGACAGAATTTCCTGTAATATGTGAAGATAAAAAGTTAATGCAGGAAAAATGTCGATTAGTGATCAATAAAAATATTGTTTCAGTTAATAACACTTGTGAATTGTATTTCAAATCTGACCGGTATTTAAAAAAAAACTGATTCATTCAAAATTTATGCATATTGTGCACATAATTTCTGTAAAAATTCATTTTATATGTCAAAAACGTTTCAAAAATGAACAATCCAACACATGAGGTTGAAATATTCAGTTTGGGTAGAGACTTCAATCATTTAAAAAATTCATCAACTCAATTAAGAGGAATCAACCGAAAATTGATAAACAAAGAGTTGTTGAATGTTAAGGCTTTGGGACAGCGTCAAAACGATGTATTAAATTTAAATCATGAATCTTAGGAGAGAAGTAACTTGGATGAAGTCAAATCAGATGCCGTTTATAGGAAAGCTCGTTGGGAAGCCTTTGCCAAAAATGATAGGCACGATGATGATCTCATTGATATGATCGAAATGCAAAGAGATTACCCCAATTATATTCAGTCCACAGGAATTCCATTTCATGTTTTTATATATAGTACGGAAGTACTGAATTTGCAATTTTTAAATATCTGTTTTTTTTTTGAAATATTTGAAATATTATCATAAAGTCAATGAAACATATTTGGATACTGAAAGGGGGTCAATCGAAATCAAAGAACATGATAAACAAGTACATTCATATAACTGTGGGGTTTTTATTATATATTTTTTCAATGAGTTAGTGAATGGGAAAAATTCAAATGATAATGTTAATATAACACATTATAGAAAAAGTTTGAAGAAAATCATAATTAGGTCTTACCATGATATGAGTGACAAATGTTTGTTTTGTGGAAATGAAGTGACACAATTATCTTTTGCACCAACATGCAGCAGTTGTCAGAGGATAAGTCACGCGAAATGTATTGATATTTCTGAATATGATTCAAGGAAAGACAGATACAAACCTGGCATTTGTCCTTTATGTTCAGCATATTGAGTTGCCTTTATTCTTGAATGATGTTTATTTTATTTATTATCGAGTTTGAACATGTTGAGATATGTTCATTTCGAAGAATGTTGATTTATTTGAGATTCTTTAGAATATTAACTAATATTCATTTTTGAACGTTAATTTTTTATTTCAATTTTTCCCAAATATACTTCTTTTTCCACATCCTGCCTTTTCCATCCCTGGCAAGAAGTCCCCTACACCTCCACGTGGTTCTTGCTGGGCAACGTCAAATTTCAATGTAGAGATTCATTCCATGGAAAGTTGACGGCAGAGTAGGGAGCATTGAAACCTTTCCAAATAAATATGTATGTTTATTTTTCCCATTCTCCCCAACGGCACTGAACATCGATTTGATCTATGAAAAATTCATTATCGATCTTCCACATTTGACTGAGATATAAGTAAAAATGTAATTTTTTTTTCAATTATTTCCACCTGACGGCACTGCAAATTCATTCGGTCTTATACATGCTATCTATGAGTCATGTGCTTCATTTGAGTGAAAGAATTCATCAACAAACATCCTCTATTGACCGAGATATGAGCAGAAAAGTAAAAAAAAATAGTTTTTATTTTTTTTCACCTTCTCCGACGGCACTGCAAGATTCATTCGGTCTTATACATGCTATCTATGAGTCATGTGCTTCATTTCAGTGAAAAAGTCATCAACGAACAACCACTATTGACTGAGATATGAGCAAAAGTGTTAAAAAAATAGTTTTTATTTTTTGTCACCCTCGCCGACGGCACTGCAAATTCATTCAGTCTTGTACATGCTATCTATGAATCATGTGCTTAATTTTGGTGAAAAATTCATCAACGAACATCCACTATTGACTGAGACATGAGAAAAAGTGTGAGAAAAAAACCGGTTTTAATTTTTTTTCTCCCTTTCCGACGGCACTGCAAATTCATTCGGTCTTGTACGTGCTATCTATGAGTCATGTGCTTCATTTTAGTGAAAAATTCATCACCGAACATCCGCTATTGACTGAGATATGAACAAAAAAGTGAAAAAAAAATTAGTTTTTATTGTTTTTCACCCTTTCCGACGGCACTGCAAATTCATTCGGTATTCTGCCGTGTGAAGGTAAAGGGCAGTAAGTAACATTTTCGTCAAAAAGCAGATATCGATGTTGCGTACTTAAGCAGTAACTGCGCTAACTCCACATATGGTTTGGAACACATTGATAAATATGGAGATTTTGAAGAAAGATGAGATCTTTCAACTTATAAAAATGAACTTTTATTGACGTTTTTCAACAATTGTCACATTATCATTTTTCCAAAGTAAACAAAAATTCTTTTTTCTTGTTATTAATAAATACAGCGTGTTCGATATAAATCAGGAACTTCGCCGCAACTCTGCTAAACTCCACAGCTTCCAACATTCTCCCACCTTTTGCAATGTTGGATTGCAAAAATAAATAATTAGATTCCATATCGATCGGGAGCTCTGACCAAACGTCCGGATCTGGTTGACACTGCTATCTCATCCTTTTCTCTCTTCTTTTTCTTCTGTGACGATATGTCTTCTTTCTCCTCTTCATTCGGAAGTCCTCTGCTGAGCTGCATCCTTCCAGAAGTTTCGCTGTTTTTTGAAATGTATTCGTCTTGTGTGAGTTTGCCCTGAAAAATATCTGAATTTTTGCTTGATGTCGAAATTTCGAGTGGATATATCCTTTGAAATGGACGTATAATTTCACCTGAATGTATTTTAATACGTGCCACTCTTGCAATGTTGTCTTTTCCAGGATAAATTTCGAGAATTCTTCCAACTGGCCAAGCTACTCTTTTCGTGTTATCGGATCCGACCAGGACTATATCGCCAATAGCTAACTTGTCGTTTCTCCTTTGACCATAATGGACTAGCTTTGCTAGATATTCAACCCTGAACCTTTCTCGAAAGTTCTCTCTCATCTTCTGTAGGTATCTCAATCTCTTGTTCATGTTTGTTTTACTTATTTCGTCTAAATCTGGCACTTCAGAGCTCTGGATACTTTGTAAGAAAGATGAAGGTGTTATAGGTATTAACTCTTCATAATCATCCGATGCCTAAGTGAGTGGTCGTGAATTTATGAGCGCCTCACAGTCACAAAGTAGTGTCATTAGCTCCTCGTAATCAACTGTCTTTTTTCCCAGATTTCTTCTTAAAAGTTCCTTTACCATTCTCACGATACGCTCCCACCATCCTCCCCACCAAGGTGCTGTTGGGACGTTAAATTTCCAGGTGATGCGTTGAACTGATGAAAATTTCAAAATTTCGTTCCAATCCAGAGATTTTAGTTGATTATTTGCTCCAACATAATTTGTTCCGTTATCAGAATATATAACTGACACCCTACCTCTCCTAGCAATGAATCTCCTTAAAGAGCTTGGAGAAAAGCATCAGTAGAGAGAGATTTCACCAACTCGAAATGACACGCTCTATAAACAGCGCAGGTAAAAATGACAATCCATGCCTTCTTTCCACCTTTCAAATACAGAGGACCGGCATAATCTGTACCAGTTATTTCGAATGTGGCAGACATTTTCAATCTATCGGTGGAAAGTGGTGCAAAAGGAGTCTCCAATGGTTTTGTTCTAAACCTTTTACATACTACACATTTGAAAATGACTTCTTTCACCATTTTTCTACCTTTGATTATCCAGAATCTCTCGCGAAGTATGTTCAAAATGACTTGCACTCCACCATGGCATGACAGAATATGTTGTTCTTCTATCAATTTTCACGATATGTGTTTATAGGGCAATATTATTGGGAATTTGAAAGAATGTGCATCTTCTGCGAAAACAAGCTTGGTTCTGACTCTTATCAAATCACTCGCATCCTTGAAGACATACAAGTTAGAAATATTTCCCGGAGATGTACCACTGAAACTTTCATTCTGTATAATTTTCATCAGACGTACTTCCGCATCAGCAACTTCTTCATAAGTCAACTCATTTTCATATACTCTCATTCCACGACTTTTTTTATAAAAACGGATCATCCATGCAATCATTCTGATAATTCGCGAGTATTTGGAAAAATAATTAAATCTGACAGAGTTAATATTTTCTTGATCAACTAGATTCGAAAGTGTATTTTTCCTACATTCTTCGAATGCATTTTTCTCTGAAATTATTGAGCCAATCGGGACCCTCCCACCATTTTGCTTCTAATAGACGTTTACAATTACATCCACGTGAAGGAAGGTCAGCCGCATTCATATCTCCCGGTACATGATGCCACTCGTTAACATTAGAACTAGTAAGTATTTCAGTCACTCGATTCATAACGAAAGTGGTCCAACTTGATTTTGTTTTGATCCACGTTAACACAACTTTAGAATCACTCCAAAAATATGTATCCAAATTTCGAAAATAATCAACCTGTATAATGAATTGATACAGTCTACATCCGATTACTGCCGCTAATAACTCCAATCTTGGCAATGTAACAATTTTTATGGGGCTTATTCTCGATTTGGCTTGTAACAAGTGACTATGGACGATTTCATTTTCCTCGATTCGAATGAAAATACAAGCGGCATAAGCTAACTTGGAAGTGTCGCAAAAAATGTGCAATGTAACATTCTTTTGGGATGAACTAATTCTGAACATTGCACGAGGTATACTACATAACTGTAATAAATGAATTTGTTTCAACCACTTTTCGAAACTTTGAATGATCTCATCTGGCAGTTTCGAATCCCAATTGATTTTTAACTTCCAAGTGTCTTGTAATAGTAATTTTGGTACCAAAGTTACAGGACAAGTGAAACCAATTGGATCGAAGATACGCTGATAATGAACCCCTCTTTGTAGTGGGGACTTTTACTAGTTCATTCAAAACATGGACGTCACAACACAATGTATCATTTTCGATATCCCATTGCAATCCCAATACTGAAGTTCTACTTCCTTTAGTGGGTAATTCTTCATCTTTTTCGGTGAAGAATCTTGGACTATTATATACCCATCCCCTCAAATCCAATCCTGCAGATGACATCAACTTTCTAGATTCCCTAATAAATGTCGAAAGTTCTTCCGTGTCATTCACACTAGTGACACAGTTATCTACATAGAAGGAGTTCAATAATTTTTGGGATATTTCTTTCAAGGGTTCAGGGGCCCTTTCCAGGTGATATGAAAGTGTAGCAGCCAGTAAAAATGGACTCGAAGAAATACCAAAAACTACTCTGGTGTGTCTATAAATTTTGAGCTTTTTCATTGAAAAATCCTCCCACCAAAGAAACCTGAGATTATCCCTATCTTCTGTGGCTATACTTATTTGCAAAAACGCTTGCTTTATATCGGAAATGACTCCAATCATGCCAATTCTGAATTTGAGAAGAATAATGGGAATGAGTTCAATCAAGTTGGGACCTTTCAATAAAACCTGCAATCCAGGGCGATTTTACTTCATACCTTTTTTCATCATTGAATTTTATTGTTTCGTTAAAATATTTTATAGCTTCTGCTTCTAAGATATCTTTTTTCTTTTCTGAAACTGGATCTTTGATCCCCAAAACATCTAAGCTCCACAAATCAGATAATGTTATTTCATTGAAGCAACAAAGGGTTTCAATTGAATTTTTCTGATGAAATGATCCAATTAGTGTCCACCCAAGATAAGTTTCTATTGCAACTAGATCCTCAATTTTTTCTACCTTCCCTGTCAACAATTTACCGTAAATATCGGCTCCAAGTAGTAAACTGATTTCATTGATATCTGTTTTTGAATCAGATACTATTATATTTTTCTGTTTCAACAAATTTATGATATGAACATTTTCTAGACAAGGATCGAAACTGCATATTTTGTTCTGTTCTAAAGCCAATAATTTTATCTGGAAAGTACTATTCAGATCTTTGATAGTGACATCAAATATGCATGAGTTTCAGGAGTTGATTGTTTTCCGCCAAAAACACTCTGTACAATTATTTCATCTCTGACCTTTTTCAGTTTCATATTCTTAGCGCAATCAGAAAGAATATATGATCGTTGAGATGCGGAATCGAGCAATGCCCTTAGAATTTTTGTACCAGACTCACTAACAAGTTTCACTGTCACAGTTTGTAATAATGTACCTGTTGTATTGTGACTTATCGATACATTTTCTAGATTATCAGGCTCTGTAGATTTGGGCAAATCTGGAATTTTGATTTCTTTAGCTTATGATATTGATAAGTCACCACACAAAATTGGAAAATGCCTTCTACCACAAATTATACATTTCATGAATGCTTTGCATCTTTTTATGGCATGATTGGATTTCAAACATCCAAAACAAGCTTTCTTTTTCTTGACAATTTCCTTTCTTTCTGTAATAGAAAGCGATCGTGCTCTGATGCAATCTTGGCTTGAATGTGATCCACTATCACAAAATATACAAATATAAGCTTTTTTACCATGCTTCTCTGCAGAAAAAATAGTAGCAGCTGTGTATAGATTGGGCTCACCTCCTTTCTGCTTATATTTTCCAATAGATGGCTTACTCTTTGTGACAATTTTCGTTTCCTTCTCATTGACAAAACTCGTTCTAACTAGATTCATGCGTCCTTCGCTTTCCACTTCAGATCGGAGGAAATCTAATAAAATATTCAAATAATTAATCGATCTGTCCTTATCAGCTGTTTTGAAATCTTTGATATTGATGTTACTACGATATCTTTCCCAAGCCCCCAAAGTTTCTTCAGGAAGAGCAGATTCAGCCAACGGGTACAACATGGCAGCATATTTATCACCAGTTACCCCTAACGATTCTAATGCTCGCAACTGGGTTTCTAATTTGTCAAACAAAGAAGCTAATGACATACCTGTTTTATTGCTAGAGGCCTGTTTCAATACCAGATTCAGTAATTCCCTAACGTAGACTTCTATTAAAAATTCATCTTCAGCGAACCTGGTCTTGAGTTGTTCAATAGCCTTTCCATAATTCAATGCAGATGGTGGAAAACTGTCAACTAATGTTTTCGCTACACTACCTGATTTCATGGATTGTAGCAGATATTGAAATTTATCCTCCTCGTCAAGTTCATTATCTTTGTGGATCTTTAGGAATTGACCCCAGAATCCTATCCAGTTCCGAACATCACCATTAAATTTCTTCAACTCGATTTTTGGCAATTTGAAATGTGTCCTGACATTTGATGCTCCTGTCTCAGAACTTGCTCCATATTGTTGTCTTTTATTAAGTAAGGCAAACTCACATTTCGACCTATACATTATCAAATACTCACGAAACTTCTCAACCGCTTCATACTCCATTTCCAATTCTTCATCATCATCATTGTCTAGTGTCATCATACGAATCTGTTCATCAAAAGCGAATAATCTGGATCCTTTATCTTCGATTTGTGCTAAATGGGCTACAATCATGTCTTTTCTCATTGGCTGGGTTCACAATTCCATTTCTAGTTCGTTGCATGACTTGGTGAACATTTTCCTCAACATATCTCGTTCTTTCTTCACCTTAGATAGCTTCTCCACAGTTTGTCCTGTCACGGTCGCCATTAATGATGAATATGGAGATTTTGAAGAAAGATGAGATCTTTTAACTTATGAAAATGAATTTTTATTGACGTTTTTCAACAATTGTCACATTATCATTTTTCCAGAGTAAACAAAAATTGTTTTTTCTTGTAATTGATAAATACAGCGTGTTCGATATAAATCAGGAACTTCGCCGCAACTCTGCTAAACTCCACAGCTTCCAACACACATTAAGAAATCAACTGAGGCCACAAATCATAAGGCAAACGGCAGTAACTGATAATTCGACATTACAGTGTTATGGTAAGAGGCAGTATCTAACTTAATTACCCGTAACTACTTTTTGCCTAGACAACTACTCCAAACATAAATTCAAATGTGTTTGTAAAAGGCAGTATCTACTTCTTTCATTTGTTACTGCCTTTTAACTCAATATTTGTATTTTTTGTTGCTGTTACATCGAGACATGAGAAAGTATCTTGCCAGATACTGCTTTTTTCCTAAACATCACATGTCATGTTGTTTCCATGTATGAATTCGCGCATGCTAAAACTGCGGTAGTCGGTGGTAAGTTCAGTTATTTTTCTCAGTTACTTGGTGTGCGTAGACATGCAAAGACTTGCTCGGTCCGCCAACTACATTTTGAAATATACTTTGTGTTCATTCGATTACAAATATAATGTCACGAGGAAAATATTTAGTTTCTTTGGTAACAGATAATCGGGCGGAAGCCTCAGCTCAAGGTAGGTATATTTTTGAAATAATTTGGAGGGAATTTTAGAATAGTTTAATTGGATTTTTCCAAGTTGGTTCATACAGAACTTTGATATAAATTTATATTTCAGACCTTACAACACCTGACCCATTGACATTAGCTCATGAAGACCAAAACAATCAAGAAATAAATGAAACTTGCATCACAACAATTACCACTGAGGCACCTCGTTCTGAGGCAGCAGTGGCAGGGACATCTTTTCAAAGGGGTAGGATGTTCTTTCAATGGATGTGATTCAAACTATGAAAATTATTTTCGATATTTCAGAACATGTACAAACATCGGCGGAAAATTCACAAGACGATGAAGAAATAGGTGAAATCAATGGATACTCTGACGATTCAATTGTTGATCCAAACCATCAACAATCTGAGAGTTCGAAAGATAGTACAGAATCCGCAGCTGATGAATTTGAGAACATAACTGATGAAATAATTCGCATCCGAAAAAAGAGAAGACTTAGAAAAAATTCAGAGAGGAGGGAGAGAGATAAGAACAGCCATCAATTGAGAAGCCCGTGTGCATGCAAGAAGAGATGTCTAGAAAAAATAAATGAGCAGAGAAGAGTAAAAATTTGGAATGAATTCTATAAAATAGATTACAATATAAGAAGAGCTTGGGTACATGGTCAAATTGAACAAAAAGGTACAGCACGTTCAACAACGAAGGTGGAAGTACGAAAGAGGAGTAGATCTTCGATATACACGTTACCTGATGGAAACGCATGTTCTCAGATTATATGTAAAAAAATCTTTCTAAGAACTCTTGGCTATGATGAAAAAAATGATAAATTCATTACAACGGTTTTCAAAAATTTGGCACCAGATAGCATAACTCCAAATAGAGACAGACGAGGATTAGTAGCACCTAAAAATAAATGTAATCGTGAAATTCTGCAACATCATATTTCATCCTTTCATCCTTGTATAAGTCACTATCGAAGAGAACATGCTCCTAACCGTTTGTATCTACCGCACGATTTCACAATCAGAAGTATGCATGCTGATTATTTACAAAAATATCCGCAAAATAAAATTAGCTATTACACCTATCGTAAAGTAGTGTCTGACATGATATTATTCATTCATTTATTTATTTCCCAAGAAACATATATTATGTTTATAGTAGGGAAAAAAAGTACAATAATATAAATAAAAAAATGGAAAGGAAAATGAAGTAATAAAATCGGAATACTTCCAAACTCCATCACTTATGTAAATTCACAAGTGTGCAAAAAGTAAAAATGTTACTTTGAAACAAAAAAGTCTAACTTACGATAATAAATATTTTTTTCAAATCGTTTTTGAATTTCAGTTCGCCACAAGATTTCAAATAATTTGGTAATTCGTTATAATATTTTATGCCTTGAAAATAAATTGATTGTTGACCCATACTTGTTTTCATTTTCATAACTGACAAATTGTTCGAATGCCTTGTAGAATGGTTATGATGGTTACTAACAGGTTTGAAAACCAAGTTAGAGTGTTTGAAGTTATTTTTAATTTGGTGAATGACAGTACAAATTTTGAGTTTATGAAGGGAGGAAATATCTAGAAGTCGTTTCGGTTTGTATAAGTTGACTGTAGGTTCCTGATAGTCTAATTTGAATATACACTTGACAATTTTGTTTTGTAGTGTTCTCAACGGTCTGATCACATTTTTTTTGCCGATCCCCAAACAGAAACCAGATACTGGAGTTTGGGAAACACTAAAGAATAGTAAATTGATTTCAGATATCTCAACGGCAAACATTTCCTAATTTTGGATAAAATACCGATTATAGGTGATATTTGTTTTCTTAATATTTCAATGTTTTTTAACCACGATAAATTTTCATCGATATACAAACCAAGAAATTTTAAAATTGGAGAATACTTGATATTTAAGTTTCTGAAATTAATGGGGTCTTTCAAGTTGATTGAACTAGTTCTTTTTGTTATGAACATAAAGGAAGATTTTTCAGAATTTAACGTTAGCTTATGTTTCACAAGCCAACATGATATTTTTTCAATGTCTTTCAACATGCTCGTTTTGATTTCTTTCAAACTGTGTCCATCATATATTAAGGTTATATCATCAGCAAACATTTTTATTTTCCCAGCTAGCTCTAAATTCGATAAAGAGTTTATATAAATAAGAAATAGAACAGGTCCAAGGATTGATCCTAGTGGAACTCCACACAAAATGGTTTTAGGCAACCCTTCACTGTGTTCCATGAATACAAGCTGTTGTCTGCAAAGAAGATAATTTTGGAACCATTCATGAGCACACCCCCTCACACCAATTTGATATAAGATATTCAATAAAATTTGGTGATCAACTGTATCAAAAGCTTTTCGAAGATCAAGCGATAGAATACCACATTTTTTACCCGAGTCTATATCGACTTGAATTTGGGTAATAACATCAAGTGTTGCTGACTCTGTATCACTGGATCTTCGAAAACCGTACTGTCCTTCATACAATAATTTCGATTTCTCAAGATATTCGAGCAATCTGCAATGCATTGATTTTTCAATTATTTTAGAAAGAACTGAAAGAATCGAAATGGGTCTGTGATTTATCATTTGATCTTTTTTTCCTGATTTATGAATTAGTTTCACTTTCGCAATTTTCATTTCATCAAGTAGTATACCTGTTATGAAAGTTGAATCTACTAGTCTGCTCATCAAAGGTGCAAGCTCCGATTTCATCACTTTCACAATTCTAGCACTGATTTGGTCTAATCCTGGAGATTTTTTTAAGTTAAGTGAATTTATAATTTCTTTGCTTTCTGTCTTATCTGTAGGCTTGAGAAAGAGTGAAGTTAATTTTGATTGTAATGGACTTTCATATTTCGAAGGAAAATGAATTGACAAATCGGGTCCAACATTGAGGAAATAATTGTTGAATGCTTCACACATTTCGTTTTTATCATCATTTTTTTTCCCGTTTAGTGATATATATGCAATTGTTTCAGCATGAGATCTGGATTTATTATACACTATTTCATTTATTCCACTCCATACAATTTTTGGACTGGCATTGTTGAATTTTTCTTTATAATATCTCTGTTTTGCCTCTCGTACATGTTTTTGACTGATTTATTATAATGGTCATAACAATCTTTAAACAATTGAATATCAGGATTCATCTTTTTTTTATGATGAAATTTATCACGGAGTTTTATCAAATTGAAAATATTTTCATAAAACCATGGTTTCGATTTTTCAAATATTTTCACCTGTTTTTTGAAAGAACAATTTTCGAAAGTTTGCAAGATTTCATTGTAAATATCATTAGGATTATCATATTCGCTAACAATTTCATTCAGTAGAGTTAATCTATCTTTGAGCATTTTTTCGTTGAGAAGAGTGATTGTTTTGAAACAGAAGTTTTTTTGTTTTTTTTTTCCAGGGCAATCTCTGTTATTATCAATTTGTGGTCACTAAATGCACTATTTATAATTGAAATTTCGCATTTTTTGTCAGAGTTACCAGAACATGATCAATTAAAGATAATTTATTTCCAAAATCTCGTGTGGGTATTTCATCATTGCAAATTATGAAACTATTTGATTAGCAAATGTCAGTGAAAACATTTGTGTATGTATTATTTTTCAAGACATCAATATTTGTGTCACCGAAAATAAAAGTATCCATATTGTTATTACTGAAATGATGCAGTTTTTCATCGGGAAATTTCAGAAAGTCATTTAAATTTTCATTAGGAGAACGATAGTAACCGCAAATTGAAATATTGAATTTTGTTAATTCAATAGTGATAAATAAATTCTTTATATCCTTCTCGGTTATTTCGTATTCAATATCTTTTTCCACGAAAATTCCTGTTCCTCCACCACGCTTAGGTCTCGACGAATAGATGGACTCGTAATTCTTGAAGTTGTAGTAGTATTCCTCGTCTTCTTTCATCCATGTTTCTGATATTCACCAAGTTTGCTCCTGTGATACTGATGATGACTTCAATTTCCTCCGTTTTATTCTTCATCGATCTAGCATTGAGGTATAGGATTTTGAGGTTTCTGGATAATTTCGATTTATACTCCGAAATTGTTGGATATGAATATATTTTAATATTTTTGAGGTCTTTCATTGATTGATTATTGACTCGGGCCATAAATTAGAGAAAGGCTTTTTCGTAGTTTCGAGAATAGATTCAGTTACCAATATTCATAATCAATTTGTGAATTCAGTTGATTCTGATAATATTCAAAAGTTGGGCACTTTTTATCTGATGCAAGGTGACTGGTGGGATGATTAGTTCTATACTTCGAATTTGAGAACATGCAATTATTGCAAATAGGTTTTTCAGTATGATTACAAACTTTCAGATCGTGTGGACCATTAGCTTCACAAAATTGGGAAATGAGGAGTGCGACCACTGTATGATGCACATGCAGCATATAAAATCGCATAGTGAGGCAACAGCCACAATGGTGGTAGAAGAAGATCTTCTCGGAAATGCAGAAGGCTTCAATGAATATGAAACAACTCGAAGAAGGAATATAACTGGTGAAACTTCTGGTCCTGAACTAAATCTGTCAGCTCTTCAATCTTCAACAATTTAATTTCGAGCCTCTTGTACATCATGTATGAAATGGCTACAGCACATTGAATATGCTGAAATGAGAAGAGTTGAGTACAGAAAAGATGTGGCACGGAAAAAGGTTGAAACCGAAGTATGTAGACTTGCAGAAAGTTATAATGCTGCCAAGGATTCCCGCAAGTCAAAAAACATTTTTCACGAGAAGAATTGTGGTTTTTCATCTAACATTTGCATCAATGACAGATGTGAAGAGTAGAGGCAATAAAAAAATATAGCAATTTTATGGCATGAAGCTGTGGCTGGGAGGAAAAAAGGAGAAATTGCATCTGCATATTGTAAAGCTTTGGTTGAAGAAAGAGATTCTCTTAAAGTGTTGTTTTGGACAGACAACTGCTCAGCCCAAAATAAAAATTGGTGCTTATTCACCATGTTCGTCACACTTGTAGATTCAAATGTGATAGCTGCGTCTGAAATCACCCTCAAGTATTTTGAGACTGGCCACATATTCATGAGTGCGGATTCTGTTCATCACGGGGTGGAACAGAGCATGAAAACTACAACGAGCATGAAAACTTTAACGCCGAAAGATGGCGGATGTGTGTGGGAGCTGTGGTAAACAATGCCGAAATAATTACGCCATTCAGTGTATAAAATGCATAAAATGGTTTCATACCAAATGCATTAACATGTCTACATTGACACTAAATCATTTTGCTGCAGAACTGAAAAATCCAAGTGGTGAAAGGTTCAAATGTGATATGTGCGAGAAAAAAAGTGAGGTTAAGGTTGTAACGCCAGAAGCCAACATAGAAAAATCTACAGACAATGGAGAGAAAAACTATACCCTCAATGATATTATGAAAAAGCTAAATGAAATGGATTACAAATACTCGGAGTTACTAGATAAATATAAGAAACAACTGGATGTAAACAATGAACTGATCGGCGAAATAAACTCCATCAAAAAACAACTAAATGAAGAAATAAACAAAAACGAACAAAACACCATAAAAAATAATTTGATAATTAGTTGTGACCTTACTCAATTTCTAACAGATTTTGAAGAAATATTAAGCAATGAAAAATCAAATTGTATTATTGTCGGTGACTTCAACTTAGATTTGCTCAAAGATTCTTCTCAAAAAATCCAACAATATCAAAACACCATTATTTTGTATGGATACAAAATTGCAAACAAGATATGTGAAGATAGTGCAACAAGAATTTCACAAACATCAAAGACAATCATCGACCACGTACTAGTTAATAAAATAGACTGTTGTTTAAATATCAAACCATGTTCCTACTCAGACCATAATCTATTAGAAATCACTATCCTAGAAAAACCCAAGATTTTTCGTCCAAAAGTAAACTTTACGATAAAGAAATTCAATGAAGCTAGTTATGTACAAAATTTAAATAGGCTATCAAGAAATATAACAATGAATTCATTTGAAAAACTTATAAGCACAATACAAAAAGCAATCAATGATTCTACTAAAATCGTTGACGTTAAAGCACAAGAAAATAACGAATGGTTGACAAGTGAATTTATTGATATGGTTGCAGAACGGGATAGACTATATAAATTAAAGATAAAAAATCCGAACAATACATATGTACAAAGTAAATTTAAATCCATCAAAAATAAAGTAAACTCGAAGAGAAGACAACTGAAAAAAGATTTTTTTGAAAAAAAGTGGAATGATGCAGGGACATGCCCCAAAAAACAATGGAAGTTCATTAATTCATTAATTAAAAAAACTGAAGGCAAAAGAGAAAAGGATATAGTGTTGGGAATAAATGGAGAGATAATTACAAAACCTGAAAAAATTATCAATGAGTTTAATGAACATTTTGCAACTATTGGGCAAAAAATCGTCAACACAATTGAGTTGGAACGGAACAGTAAAAAAATTGATTTGAATTTTGAAGAGGTATTCTGTGACAAAAGTATGTATCTAGATCACATAGATGAGAGGGAAGTATTAGAGGTAATTACTGAAATCAATATAAACACAGCAGCAGGTAGCGATGGAATAAACATTAATAATATAACTTCGGCAAAAAATATAATCATACCAATTTTTGTGTTACTAATTAATAATCTCTTCGATAGTGGTGTGTATCCGGATGTCCTCAAAGTATCTAGAGTCGTACCAATTCATAAGTCGGGTCCACAAAATAAAACAGAAAATCATAGGCCAATCTCTGTCATAAGCGTCATATCAAAAATAATTGAAAAAATCATTAAAAAAAAGAATAACATGCTTTATTGCAAAATACGTGAAACCATACAAATTTCAATATGGATTCCAACCCAAAAGCAATACAGAAAGTGCTTCAATAGACCTTGTCAATCACATATCCACAGAACTTGATAGTAAAAATTGTGTTATCACTGTGTTTGTTGATCTCCAAAAGGCGTTTGATGTAGTGGACCACAAGGTACTCCTAAAGAAGCTTGAATCCATGGGGCTGAGGGGAAGAATTTATAACCTATTACGCAGCTACTTATGGAATAGGAAACAATATGTTAATATTGGATCAGAATCTAGTGAACTGCTTGTAAATAACTGTGGAGTACCCCAAGGTTCCGTTTTAGGGCCTCTATTATATGCACTACATGTTTTGAGCTTACGGCTGGCAAAACTGCGTGGACGCTACTACACATTTGCCGATGATACAGTGTTAGTATATAGTGGCATAGATAAAAAAACATTGCAGGAATCAATAAATGAGGACCTGAAAACGTATGCATATTGGCTGCTAGAAAACAAACTCAAAATTAATGTTAAAAAAACAAAGTATATGACATTCCATCAAAAAAATTCACACATTGGCGAGATAACGATTAAAATTGACGGCGGCGAGATAAATAAAGTCGAAAATATTAAATATCTAGGACTAGTCATTGATGATAAACTTAACTGGCAGAAACATATTGACCATTTGATATCCAAAACAGTACCTATGATTGGTGCACTCTATGGATGTAGAGAATATTTGGATACAAAGAATCGCTACTTAATATATAATGCGTATTTTCTCTCAAATCTACGGTATTTGGTCACAAATTGGGGAATATGTTGCAAAACAAATTTTAAACAAATTCAGGTACTACAAAACAAAATAATAAAAATATTATTCAATTATCAGTACCGGACACAAACAGAAACAATTTATCGAGAAACAAATATAGTACCAATAAATGGAATTTTGAAAATAGAACAATGTAAGTTTATATACAAAGTTATGACAAATCAACAAAAATGTAACACCCCTCTCAACTGTATAAATAATATACACTCGCATGAAACAAGACAACTGAGTAGTAACAACCTCTATTTACCAAATGTCAGAACAAGACTAGGCTTAAATAACCCAATGAATAAATGTATGGAAGCATTTAATACAATCCCAATCAATATAAGAAATATAAATAATTACAGGCAATTTAATATAGAACTTAAAGCACACATAACAAATGAAATATAATTTCAAGTAACTAAAAAACGCTCCTAATAATCACATCAACCACATAGATAATAGATAAACATACTCCGATACCAGCGTCCTTGCTGATTAGGAGTCTTAGTACAAAATCTCATGAGTAAATTTATCATAGCAATTATATGTAATTTTATTTTCTATACCTATGTATGTAAAATTATAAAAAAAAATTTGTAAACTATTTATGTAACCTGAAATATGTTTATATCATGTACCTATACTGAATAAATAAAGAAGTACCCTCTTGAAAATGGGGGAAACATATACGACTTCAACGATTTTGTCAAGGCCGTAGAAAATTCCAATGGGAGAAAAATGAACGCCATATGTTTGACAAATGAAGATATTTTGAATTGGAAGCCTGGAGATTCAAAGGCCAAATCCAAACAAAAGGATAGACCTTTGCTCTGCGATATATCTGTGGTCCAGTTCAGATGAGGGAGCCGATTACTATTTTATAAAAACGATATTGATGAAGAAACATTCAAAGAATATGATTTTCTTAAAGTGAATTTCAAACTATAAATTCCGAATAAACTACGAAATGATTCTAGAGGTGTCTCTTCACTAAAGAAACAAGGCATTATTTCGCAACTGAAAACAGACTACAATTTTGGCTGAAAAAAGATGACGTAGTAGCAAACTTGATAGATAACGACGAATAATTTTCGATGATGTAGGAATCAACCTACAATTTTTTCGTTTCAGTTCTATGTCAATGTTTTTTTGCTCTGTTTTATAATGAACTGCTTGGTTTCTTTGCATTTGTTTTTTTCACGATATTGGTAACATGAATCCGATATATCACTTACATTTACTGCTTCAAATAAAAATTTGATATTGCATTATTGTCAGGCAAACAGCAGTAACTGCTGAATTTTTAGCAAAACACAAAATGCCAGAATTCTCTTTTTTGTAGAAAAATAATACATTTTCAATAACGTTATTCAATATTTTTGTATTTGAAAACGAAATAAAGATGAACTGTGTAGAGCACAAAATACTAAATTGGCAATTACTCGAAATTGTTATCATGGCACTTACTGCTTTTTACTTTAACACGGCAGTATTGTACATCATTATCATTAGGTGTTTTCGTCTGTTTCTTGGTGCCGTGTAATCTACACTGCACTTTGAATCAGCTGCTTTTCAGTGTAGTTACACAAACGAATGAAAAATATGTAAGTGTACACTGAAATTAGGTTTTTAGGTTGGAAAGATTCGTTATTATTTTTGCACTCAAATTTTGGAAATGGTGAAGAGAAAAGTAGTGATGAAAAATATGTTTACTGATGAACATGAAGATAGCTCGTTCTACGTCAAATATTCATCAGACTCGAGCAGTAGTGATGAAAAATATGTTTACTGATGAACATGAAGACAGCTCGTTCTACATCAATTATTCATCAGACTCTAGCAGTAGTGAAACCAATGAAGATGAAATCGATTTGATGAGCTGTTTATTCGTTCGCCAAGCAAGATCTCCAATTGAAACATACCTGTTAACTGTGTCTCAATATACTGATATTGAATTCATAAAACATTTTCGTATTAGTCGTGATTTGTTCAACAGATTAGTGGAATTGTATAAGAGAAGTTAAGAATATAAAAAACTGCCAAACAACAGAAAGGTGAAAAGACCCTCTCTTCATATGCTGGTATTCTTATGGTTTGCAGGTCATGAAGCCTGCAGTTTCAATGACTTGAGTGATCGTTTTGATCTCTCTGTATCAGCCATCCATCATATGATCAGACGAATAACATTTTTTTAAGTAATATGTCTGATGAATTCATTCATTATATTTGTTAGGGCGGATGGTTGTTTGACTCATGGCATCATGGTTTATTTATTTCTCTCTCTCTTTCTCTCTCTCTCTCCCTCTCTCTCTCCCTCTCTCTCTCCCTCTCTCTTTTATCTATAATCAGAATTGTCTAGGGTTTCCAAAAGATTATGACTTTGAATATTACACATATTAATGTGAGATCATTGACAGCGAACTTTACAGAATTCAAGAATGAAATCTTGGATTCGAGATGTGATGTTGTAGGTGTAACAGAAACTTGGTTACATTCAGGAATTTCGAGTGAAATAGTCAAATTGAATGGCTATAATTTTATTCATCAAAACCGTCTTACTAGGGGTGGAGGTGTGGGATTGTATATTCGAGATAACATCAAATTCAACCACATCGTCAGCGAATGTAATGAATATATAGAATAAATATGGGTTGAACTCTCATTTAAAAAACACTCAATAGCTATAGGTAATGTTTACAGACCTCCGAGCTCAAATGTGGTTAAATTTTTTGATCACATAGAGGACTTATTTTCGAATGTGTTTTCCAATTTCAATAATATTATATGTATCGGTGATTTTAACATAAATATGTTAGACATATCTTCGTCTGTAATTATGGAGTTCACTTCTATTTTGGATTCATTCGGTTTTTCTCAGGTAGTAAATGAGCCAACTAGAATCTCTGATACATCTTCATCCCTTATAGATTTGATCATAACTAACTTCAGTTCTGATGAATATTATTCCAAAGTTGAGAATAGTCAAATTTCAGACCACCGGCGTGTATGCTGCGAATTCAAACTGTTTCTAGATTTACCAGATACTCAGCACAAGATCACTTTTAGACCCTTGCAAAATATGAATAAAGAACAATTCTATAGAAATCTACAAGAATTACCGTGGTATATCATTTTCGAAACGGAAGATATAGACTCTAAAGTAGATATACTCAACAATAATATAATTCATATGATTGACATGTATGCTCCAAAAAAACATTCGTTGCAAAACATAAAAAATATGCCCCGTGGATAACAGACACCATCAAAGTCGTGCGAAAACTGAGGGACAAAGCTCTTCTTAAATTTCGAAATAGTCAATTGCCACACCATTGGACCTATTATAAACAGCTTAGGAACTACACAACCAATGCAATCAAAGCAGAAAAAAAGCCTATTTGAATTTCAAATTTAGCAACTCTTCGTCTAGAGAAGAATAGAAAGGACTCAAAAAATTGAACGTGATGAAAAATAAAAAACATAGTATTCCTGATCGTTTGAAAAATGCTGATAATATAAATAAATACTTCATTGACTCGACAATAGCTTCACTTCCCAATAATGATTTGATAAACTACTACAGAAATAGCGTGAAAAATGGAATCGTTGATACATTTTATTTTGCTGAAATAACCGATAATAGTGTGAAAGATATAATACAGAATATAAAATCACATGCTTTTGGAACTGACGATATGAATATCGATATCATTAATCTATGTTGCCCTTTGATCGTGCCCATTATCACACATATTATGAATCAGTGTTTTTCGAAAAATTATTTTCCCAGATCATGGAAATCGGCAAAAATTATACCTTTACCTAAAATAAGCCAACCAAAGGAGTATGGTGATCTCCGCTCAATCAGTGTGCTTCCCACTTTTTCAAAAATTATTGAAAAAATTATGGAAATTCAAATAAGAGATTTCGTGACTGATAATCATATATTACCGCCAAAACAATCAGGATTCAGACAAGGCTACAGTTGTGCAACAGCCAATGCTGACGTGTTGGACGACATCATAGATGCTTCTGATAAAAACAAAATAAGTATAGTGGTTTTGCTCCACTATTCAAAAGCATTTGACCTAATAAACCATGATATTCTCTTGTCAATGTTGCATTATTTTGGTTTTAGCTATTCAGCATGTTTGCTAATGGCATCATATTTACAGAATAGAACACAATTAGTAACACTGGACAATAAAGACTCAAATTTCATGAAATAACTCTCTGGAGTCCCTCAAGGGAGCATCTTGGGACCTCTTTTATTCACCCTCTATACTTCCAATTTCGTCAATGTTCTGAAACATTGCAACTATCATCTGTATGCGGATGATACTCAAATTTATTACTCGTTCGATCCGTTGGAATTGGAGAATTCATTAGATTTCATAAATGATGATCTCAGCTCACTATTTAAAATTTCAACTGATCATGCTCTGAAAATTAATCCCAAGAAATCTATTGCTTTAATATTTGGTAATGAAAATGAATCAAAATTCTTGAATAATGGCGTAAATTTGATTATCGGCGACGCAATGATACCTATTAAATCTTCACATAAAAGTTTGGGACTGACGATTGATACAACTTAACGGTTCAGAGAGCATATCACAAACAAACTGAAAAATGCTTTCTCATCTTTGAAATTGATTTATTCCCAGGGAATGTTTTTATCAATCGATATCAAGAAAATGTTATGCGACTCGTTAGTACTATCACACTTTAATCACTGTGATGTAGTATATAGCGCTTGCTTGAATAAGTCAGAGACACGACGCATTCAAAAAATACAGTCCCCTTGTGTTCGACTCATTTATGGAATTCGCAAGTTTGAACGGGTATCAATCACTGAAAAACTTAAACAACTAAAATGGCTCAATATGTACAACAGACGATGGCATCATATGACTTGTATGTTTCATAGTATATTCAAATCGAAAATACCTCCCTACCTACACAAAAAGTTAAATCACAGAACCGACGTACACAACCTGAATATTCGTCGAAAAACAATTTTGACGATTCCAAAACACTCCAAAGAAATATACTGTCGTTCATTCTCCTACAATTTCGCATCGTGCATCAATTATCTTCATAAACTCGACAGTTCACTTCTAAATTCATCGAAAATAACATTCAGCTGCAAATTCAAACAGCATTTAATGGCTATTCAGTCAGTCTAGTGGAAACCTGAACTATTCTTTTTACTCTTTTCTTTTTCTATGCTTTCTTTCGCTTTCCTATTGTTTTTTCTTCCTCTTCTCATCCTTCATAGCTTCTGTCTCTTCTTTTTAACTTACGTTCCCATATTATACTATATATTTACTCAATATTAGATCATTCGAAATCGCATTTATTTTCAAACTCTGCTTGGCGCTGGTGGAAG
This sequence comes from Zygogramma bicolorata, assembly GCA_032362365.1. Taxonomy (NCBI): domain Eukaryota; kingdom Metazoa; phylum Arthropoda; class Insecta; order Coleoptera; family Chrysomelidae; genus Zygogramma; species Zygogramma bicolorata. The sequence goes on from JAVJAQ010000609.1 coordinate 62,685, forward strand.
AACAGAAACAGTGTATAATTGTTATCTGAACCAGTACTGCCATTTATTCACCATGACAAATCTATTTAATTGTTAATATGTGCTCAACATCAAATACTAATTATTAGTATCAGTATCATGTATAATATCCCGATGTCTGATGTACTTATTTTGTTATAATGGTGGATAATAAAAAATTATTATTATTATTATTATTAAGAGGTCGTCTCAAGAAGAAATTAATTTCACTGCAGAATTCAATTGTTTCAAATATAAGTTTCCTGGAGTAGTAGGTCGGAAGCAGAACTTGCTTTAAACATTCTTATTATTCTAGGATCCATTGATGGGACACATATTCGAATTGATCCACCTAGAACTGGAAAAGACCAGTACTACAACAGAAAATGTTTCATTTCGCTTCATGTACAAGGAATATGTAATCAACATAGAAAGTTCATTGATATATTCACAGGTTATCCTGGATTCTAGAGTATTTCAGAACTCAACAATTTCAAAAAAAAAGGTGCATTGTTGTGGATATAAGCATTTCTAAATATAAAAATAACATCTGATTTGTTTCTCAGATAAATATATTCTTGGTGACTCAGCTTATACCTGCGAGCAACACCTGATAACACCATACCGTGATCATGGACATTTGTCTACTGCTGCAAAAAATTTCAATCATAGACTGATCCAGTGCCGTGTGGATATAGAAAATTCATTTGGAATATTGAAACAACGCTTCAGACAGTTTTATTACTGCAAACTGCAAGGCATAGAACATTTATGTCATTTCATTCGTGCCTCTTGTGTATTACACAATTTGTCTGGTTTAGAGGAACGCACTATATTAGATGGTGATCTTGAAAACAATGATTCTCATAATAGTTCTGTATATGAGAATGAAAACTCTTTTATACAAGATACTGAACTAGGTAGAGCTATAAGAAACAAAATTCGTTCCGAGTTGCCTCCAAAATAGTGTAATTGTGTAAATAATATTATGAAAATTAAGAATAAAAAATAACTAGTTCTTTTGTCTGGTTTCATTTATATAAACACTGCAACATATTTCTGAACTGTCATTTGAAACGTAACATACAAAATAAATAAATGCTGAAAGAAACATCAAATTAACATTAATTCATGTAGGCAAAAAAATAAATAACAATCAAATGAAGAGTAGCTTTCTAGTCCACAATATAGATTAACATAAAGTTTTTCTCATCAGTATCACAAAACAGGTCGTGTACCCATTTGTTTTACAACTGATTTTTGAATACATTATTCCGTTCCTAGTATGCTTCTAATTTCTCCCTCTCGAATTGCAAAAGTTCTGATCTGAACTTTTGTCGATCTGTTTCTTTCTGTTTTTTTAATTCTAATTCATTCTCTCTAATCTGGCGCAATTGTTTGATTTCTTCTCAAATTGTTCTTGCTTTATGTTTTCTTTCACATGTCCCTCCATCATGAGCCTCATTCGATATGGAATCTGCTCATGAGAAGAACTTGATTCTCCACTCACTGAGGTTATCTCTGTTGATATCCTAGATTTTTTTTTAAATTTCCTCACATGTTTGTCCACAACCACCTGACCCCAGAACATACTCCGGATAAACTGCTCTGTTATCAGCATATATTTCATCCAACTCCCTGGAAATGTCATGCATTTACATTTATAAGTATTATAAGCAGATTTGTAGTCACCTCTAAAATTCACAGCTAGCCTCATTTCTTCCTGTCTTTTTGTTATTCACCGTTTTATCTTTGTATCCTGTATCCAATGTTTCACAGCGGTTTTCAACCTGTCTTGGGGAGGAATTATATCCCTGTTGTAGCATCTCTTCACTTATTAGCTTCCATAACGATATTTTGTTTTTTGAATTCGGAGATTTTCCAACTCTTTACAAGTTTTCCATATTCAGGTTTAACAAAAGTTTGGTTGAGACAGTATTCCAAGAATCATTTTCTGTAGAAGAAAACATTCATGATTATAAAAATGAGCGATTTTCAGATCCCTCATTACCTTTCTTGTGGTTACACTACCCACTACATCTCTGGATTCCTCAATTGTGCTTTCTATAAGGAACATCGTTTCTGTATCCATCTCCGACTACATAGTAGTTATAAACTGTAGTATCCTCCTCTCAGCGGATAATTTCCAAGTTATCAATTTTCTTGCTCAATATCCCAATCTGTTGTAATCTCCCTTCTCTCGCGGCATTTTCAAACAATTGAAACGTGAATGCATCATCTGAAAAGTCGATTAGTGGATAGTATTCAACAAACCAATTTTCCAATGGCATTACCGTTTCTCAAAAATGTAATCAGTTCTTCATCCTCTTGTAACGTGATGTTATCGCGAATTTTAAATTCAATTATGTCCATTCTGAAGTAGAGATCCAAGTTCCCAGAGTACAAATAAGCATAAACAACAAATCACAGATTACTGCAAGTCAACATTACTATAACCACACATTCAGTTTGAGTGCATTCTCCACCACCTTTCTACTAGGTGGAGATAAACTACACTTCTCCTACACTGGTGTAAAACTAATCAGCAAACGAGTGTAAATTACACCGAGTGTAGCAAATTGCTCCACTTCCTATGCAAACGAAAGGACTATATGAGTCATGTGCTTCATTTCAGTGGAAAATTCATCAACGAACATTCACTATTGACTGAGATATGAACAAAAAAGTAAAAAAAAAAAGTTTTTATTTTTTTATACCCTCTCCGACGGCACTGCAAATTCATTCGGTCTTATACATGCTATCTATGAGTCATGTGCTTCATTTGAGTGAAAAATTCATCAAGAACATCCCCCATTGACAGAGATATGAGCAAAAAAGTAAAAAAAAAATAGTTTTTATTTTTTTTCACAATCGCCGACGGCACTGCAAATCTATTCGATTTTATACATGCTATCTATGAGTCATGTGATCAATTTCAGTGAAAAATTTATGGAAAAACATCCACTATCGACTGAGAAATTCATCAATGATGGATGAAAATCAAGCGAGATACCAGAAGGTAGAAAATCGTGTCCAGAGAATCATTGAACATGACGCAAAATTCATCAACGATCATCCACTATCAGGCGAAATATTAGCAAAAATATGTCGCGAATAACAGTCCCTTATCACTCCTGTTGCGTATTTCAAGGATTGTCTATTGGATACGTTAAGCCATGTATTGGCGAAATAATATTATAATTGCAAAATTTGGTGCGTTGGACATATTAATATCTTTTAAAATAAATCAAATTCCGGAATAATTACATCAACAATCATTTATTATCATATTTTCTGCACAAAACTCATTGCAGAATATTCGAGAAACGTGGCAACGTCGCACGTATATCCTACCTCATTCTGACTTTCTCGATAGAAGCGTGGCTAGAAAAGTGTGGATAACTTCACATAAACCGATTCTAAACTATAATTATTTTTCAGATCCGGATGAAGCAAAAAACTTTATTCAAAGCCAGTTGAGGGCCGAAGAGGAACAAGCTGGTCCATCAAGAACTCAAGAGAGGCAAATGGTTTGGAATTCTAAGAAAGAACCAAAATGGACAATGAAGCAACTGAACATTTCTTACGACTAAGAAAATCATTTGGCCCCAAATTTGATGATAAAAAAACCATAAAGAAACAACTTTGGGCTCTGATTGCCAAAAAAATGAATGAAGTCGGTTATCATGTCGGAGAAGGAAAAGACGCTGTAGAAAAATGTCGCATGAAATTTGCGAACATGCAGAAGCGATACTTACCACTCACTTCAATGAAATGCATGAAATATTGGGTGGACAGGAAAAAGTAAGCTTGGATTTCACCGAGGAATCTGGAAAAGATACTGATACGAAAGAAAGTGAGCGTCCAGCTGAAGCAGACACAAGTAATGAGGTATGTTATGATCCTGGACCAAGTGGATCTGTATGCGAAGTAAATCTGTTGAAATAAAAAATAGATTCTCAACAGTACAAACAGTTAAACCTCCTTGTGCCAATGCTCAGATGTTGGAAGTGTTGAGAAGTCAGCATAAAGATAGACAGGAAAACTTCAACAGGTTGGAAAAAAATTTGGATACACAAAATAATCAAAGAGAGAGACTGTTACAACAACTTCAATCGTTTGTAGATAGTCAAGTGAAAAAAAGAAGAAGAGATAGTGATGATTCAGATAGCTCTTGAGTTTGAATCGTTCCTTGGACAATTATGTTTATTTTATTTATATTCTGAGTTTATTGCTATATATGTTTATATACTGTTTTCATGAAGTTATTTATCAAGAATAGTATTTCTTGACATTTGTTTGTTTGGTTCAAATTTTTTTCATGTGCTAGTCCATATTTGAGTTTGATCTCTCATTTAAGTATTCTTCAAGTTTTATTGTGAACTATGGAAGCTTCATACTGAATATATTAATAAAAAATACCCAAGTGCCTTATTCATTCTTCATTCATGAAACCAAAGGTATTTTGTCCTATTCATTCAAGAAATTACATGAAATTCAAACACAACCGGAAAATTGTTTGTATTTGGTATTCACTCATTGCAAAGGTGAAAAAATGTATTGTACATTATTAATGAAAATGTTTTTTGCAATTTGATCTCTTTTGTTTTCATGTGACAAAAATTGTGTAAGATACAGGCAGCTGTGGTTATTTCGATAGCCTTTGAGACACAGTATGTGTTGATATATCTTAACCTGGCCAATCTCATTTTGAGGATTCCAAAGGAATTTTCAATGCAAACTCTATCTGCACTCAATTTATAATTGTGAAGTTTTTGCATATTCGTAAGGTTGGTCTGTCTTCCATAGGGTTTTATGAGCCATGTTCTCAAAGGAAAAGCACTGTCACCAATCAGATGCTGATCATCTGGAAAATATTTACTTTTTCCATTCGCTTCTATGTGTCTCACTGAGGTTATCTCTGTTGATATCCTAGATTTTTTTTAAATTTCCTCACATGTTTGTCCACAACCACCTGACCCAAAACATACTCCGGATAAACTGCTCTGTTATCAGCATTTATTTCATTCAACTCCCTGGAAATGTCATGCATTTACATTTATAAGTATTATAAGCAGATTTGTAGTCACCTCTAAAATTCACAGCTAGCCTTATTTCTTCCTGTCTTTTTGTTATTCACCGTTTTATCTTTGTATCCTCTATCCAATGTTTCACAGCGGTTTTCAACCTGTCTTGGGAAGGAATTATATCCCTGTTGTAGCATCTCTTCACTTATTAGCTTCCATAACGATATTTTGTTTTTCGAATTCGGAGATTTTCCAACTCTTTACAAGTTTTCCATATTCAGGTTTAACAAAAGTTTGGTTGAGACAGTATTCCAAGAATCATTTTCTGTAGAAGAAAACATTCATGATTATAAAAATGAGCGATTTTCAGATCCCTCATTACCTTTCTTTGTGGTTACACTACCCACTACATCTCTGGATTCCTCAATTGTGCTTTCTATAAGGAACATCGTTTCTGTATCCATCTCCGACTACATAGTAGTTATAAACTGTAGTATCCTCCTCTAAGCGGATAATTTCCAAGTTATCAATTTTCTTGCTCAATATCCCAATCTGTTGTAATCTCCCTTCTCTTGCGGCATTTTCAAACAATTGAAACGTGAATGCATCATCTGAAAAGTCGATTAGTGAATAGTATTCAACAAACCAATTTTCCAATGGCATTACCGTTTCTCAAAAATGTAATCAGTTCTTCATCCTCTTGTAACGTGATCAGTTCTTCATCCTCATGTAACGTGATGTTATCGCAAATTTTAAATTCAATTATGTCCATTCTGAAGTAGAGATCCAAGTTCCCAGAGTACAAATAAGCATAAACAACAAAACACAGATTACTGCAAGTCAACATTACCATAACCACACATTCAGTTTGAGTGCATTCTCCACCACCTTTCTACTAGGTAGAGATAAACTACACTTCTCCTACACTGGTGTAAAACTAATCAGCAAACGAGTGTAAATTACACCGAGTGTAGCAAATTGCTCCACTTCCTATGCAAACGAAAGGACTATATGAGTCATGTGCTTCATTTCAGTGGAAAATTCATCAACGAACATTCACTATTGACTGAGATATGAGCAAAAAAGTAATAAAAAATAGTTTTTAATTTTTTTATACCCTCTCCGACGGCACTGCAAATTCATTCGGTCCTATACATGCTATCTATGAGTCATGTGCTTCATTTGAGTGAAAAATTCATCAACGAACATCCCCCATTGACAGAGATATGAGCAAAAAAGTAAAAAAAAAATAGTTTTTATTTTTTTTCACAATCGCCGACGGCACTGCAAATCTATTCGATTTTATACATGCTATCTATGAGTCATGTGATTGATTTCAGTGAAAAATTTATGGAAAAACATCCACTATCGACTGAGAAATTCATCAATGATGGATGAAAATCAAGCGAGATACCAGAAGGTAGAAAATCGTGTCCAGAGAATCATTGAACATGACGCAAAATTCATCAACGATCATCCACTATCAGGCGAAATATTAGCAAAAATATGTCGCGAATAACACTCCCTTATCACTCCTGTTGCGTATTTCAAGGATTGTCTATTGGATACGTTAAGCCATGTATTGGCGAAATAATATTATAATTGCAATATTTGGTGCGTTGGACATATTAATATCTTTTAAAATAAATCAAATTCCGAAAGAATTACATCAACAATCATTTATTATCATATTTTCTGCACAAAACTCATTGCAGAATATTCGAGAAACGTGGCAACGTCGCACGTATATCCTACCTCATTCTGACTTTCTTGATAGAAGCGTGGCTATAAAAGTGTGGATAACTTCACATAAACCGATTCTAAACTATAATTATTTTTCAGATCCAGATGAAGCAAAAAACTTCATTCAAAGCCAGTTGAGGGCCGAAGAGGAACAAGCTGTTCCATCAAGAACTCAAGAGAGGCAAATGGTTTGGAATTCTAAGAAAGAACCAAAATGGACAATGAAGCAACTGAACATTTCTTACGACTAAGAAAATCATTTGGCCCCAAATTTGATGATAAAAAAACCATAAAGAAACAACTTTGGGCTCTGATTGCCAAAAAAATGTCGGAGAAGGAAAAGACGCTGTAGAAAAATGTCGCATGAAATTTGCGAACATGCAGAAGCGATACTTACCACTCACTTCAATGAAATGCATGAAATATTGGGTGGACAGGAAAAAGTAAGCTTGGATTTCACCGAGGAATCTGGAAAAGATACTGATACGAAAGAAAGTGAGCGTCCAGCTGAAGCAGACACAAGTAATGAGGTATGTTATGATCCTGGACCAAGTGGATCTGTATGCGAAGTGAATCTGTTGAAATAAAAAATAGATTCTCAACAGTACAAACAGTTAAACCTCCTTGTGCCAATGCTCAGATGTTGGAAGTGTTGAGAAGTCAGCATAAAGATAGACAGGAAAACTTCAACAGGTTGGAAAAAAATTTGGATACACAAAATAAGAGAGAGACTGTTACAACAACTTCAATCGTTTGTAGATAGTCAAGTGAAAAAAAGAAGAAGAGATCGTGATGATTCAGATAGCTCTTGAGTTTGAATCGTTCCTTGGACAATTATGTTTATTTTATTTATATTCTGAGTTTATTGCTATATATGTTTATATACTGTTTTCATGAAGTTATTTATCAAGAATAGTATTTCTTGACATTTGTTTGTTTGGTTCAAATTTTTTTCATGTGCTAGTCCATATTTGAGTTTGATCTCTCATTTAAGTATTCTTCAAGTTTCATTGTGAACTATGGAAGCTTCATACTGAATATATTAATAAAAAATACCCAAGTGCCTTATTCATTCTTCATTCATGAAACCAAAGGTATTTTGTCCTATTCATTCAAGAAATTACATGAAATTCAAACACAACCGGAAAATTGTTTGTATTTGGTATTCACTCATTGCAAAGGTAAAAAAATGTATTGTACATTATTGATGAAAATGTTTTTTGCAATTTGATCTTTTTTGTTTTCATGTGACAAAAATTGTGTAAGATACAGGCAGCTGTGGTAATTTCGATAGCCTTTGAGACACAGTATGTGTTGATATATCTTAACCTGGCCAATCTCATTTTGAGGATTCTAAAGGAATTTTCAATGCAAACTCTATCTGCACTCAATTTATAATTGTGAAGTTTTTGCATATTCGTAAGGTTGGTCTGTCTTCCATAGGGTTTTATGAGCCATGTTCTCAAAGGAAAAGCACTGTCACCAATCAGATGCTGATCATCTGGAAAATATTTACTTTTTTCATTCGCTTCTATGTGTCTCACTAGACAGGAGTTGGAAAATACCTGGAAGTTATATTTTTTTAATGAAGAATAAATAACCCGTCTATGCATGTTTTTCTTACCCGAGAATCATGGGCAGATCCTGGATATCCAATAAACACATGTGAGAAAATTTTGTTTGCTGTACAAATTGCCATAAAATTGATGGAATGATTCTGATTTCTATCAATATAGCTTGTATGCTGGTTCAGAGGGACTCTCAAGTGAATATGGCATCCATCCACTCCTACAATTGTACCTAAAAACAATATTATTTCAGATTGAATGAGCTTTCACTGCTTTTTCAAAAACTGTGAGGAAAGTTTGAATAGCTTGATGATAGAGGCTCACCGGGGTAATTTTTAAATCCTTCTTTCAAATGGTTGTACTCTCCATTTTGGGCGAAAATATAAATTTCTTTTTCAACCCCACAACAATATAAAGAAAAGCATTCACCAGACACATGACTGTACTTGGTACCAGTTGGAAACGGTCAGCAATTGATTGGAGTGTATGCTGTTTTGAGATATACCAGAGGAAAACTAGTAATGCCTTCTCAGGATGTGTTGGGTAATTTTCACCACGATATTTTTTTTTTCATGAGAAAATGTGTATCATTTTCTAACACCATTTCAAATAATCTGAAGAATGTCTCTTCCTGCATCATAAATAACCGAAAAAATTCGAGTTCATGATAGTAGTCTATCCAAATTGTGTAATCAACAGCTTGGCCTATGTGTACTTCCCGAAGAATCTTGAATGAGTGACTTTTCTCCAACATGTTATGAACAACAAGAACACTATTGTCATTGAAAAATGTGTCAAGTATAGGGATCAGCCAGTTGAAATTCATTATTGAGACTAACACCAACGACAGACAGTCTAACAGCTATTTGCACCGGTGTCACTTAAGGTCACCTTAGAGCTTAAGTGGACCTTATATTATGATTTTGGTTTGCACCACCTTCTAAGGACAACATAAGCCTGAGTCAAGATAAGCCTCAGATTTCCCAAGCTTAGGTTCACCTTAACTCACTTTATCTGTGACTGACAGTTCTACCACCCGACAAGAGTTATGTTTTTCATGATCATTGTGTGTTGTGTGATAACTGATAATAGTTGATATCATTTTGCAGAATATTGTAATTTTATGATTACATTGAAGTAGTTTTGCAACAAACTCAAAAAATGGCATATAGAATATTAGATGATGACGACGACCTGGATGAGTTAAATTTAGTTTTTTATGGTCTGCCTAGACAAGTGTATGAGAGGTCAAATTATTTTCATAGGTTGGACGAACTAACATTTTTCCGGCGATTTAGAGTTACCAAACCTACAGCTCTCTATATTCTAAACTTGATTGAGGCTGAAATTGAATATCCCTATGACGTGTAAGTATAAAAATAATTTTCAGTTTCAATTCTATATGGACTCGAAATAATGTTTATTGATATATTGTTAATTTATGTGGCATGAATTTGGTGGTTCTATATCTTTGTGGATTTGAATACTTGCTCCTTCAAATCTTTTTTTAGTTGTGTGTACATTTTACCTCATACCTGATTAAGCAACATTTTTCAGCAATAACAGTGTTGCTCCTATGAATCAGCTTTTAATGTTCTTGAGATTGTGTGCAACAGGGACTCATCTTTCATGTATTGGAGATTTTGCCGGTGCCCACTTGTCAACAATCTCGAGGCATACAAAGAGAGTTGCTACAGCTTTGGCTCGCCGAGGCCGGACATTTATTAAGATGCCAGGCACTCCTGAAGAAATTGCCAATATTCAGTATGAGTTTTATCAAGTAGCAAGATTTCCACGAGTCATTGGAGCTATGGATGGAAGCCATATTAAAATTACATCACCAGGTAATACTTTTACGCCCCCTCGAGAAATCTAATCTTATCACAAGACTAAGAAAGTAACAATTTAAAAAATAATTAATTGGTACTCTGAATTTATCTTACTTCATACTACTTTTTTGAGAAATATATTCGATATGTTCTATGATTAACTTGTATTTTTCTTAGGAGGAAATGATGCTGAAGTATTTAGGAATCGAAAGGGATACTTTTCAATAAACATCCAAACTGTGAGCAGTGCGAAACTGAAAATTTTGGATTTAGTTGTACGGTGGCCTGGATCTGCCCATGACATTACCATTTTGAACAATTCAAGAATTAGGCAAAGATTTGAAAGTGATGAATTTCCAAATAGTATTCTACTGGGTAAGCAAAAATTCAATAATGGTAAAACTAATAAATTAACAAGTGTTGCAGTATAATTTAAAAATTTATATATCATTCAAAAAATATCTTCTGATGTCCAGCAACATTTATATGGAAAATTATTTTGTTACAGGAGACAGTGGATATAATTTGAGGCAATACCTCTTGACACCCCTATTGAACCCTACAACAAGAGCTGAGGAGCTGTACAACGAATCTCATATTAGAACTCGCAACACAGTTGAGAGGCAGATAGGAGTATGGAAAATGAGATTTCCAATACTTGCTTACGGTTGTCGCTTGAAGTTGAATACAGTAATTGCGGTTATTGTGGCTACAGCTGTACTGCATAACATATGTATAGAAAACAATGATCCAGATCCACCTCCTCCAGAAGATCTGGAGCTATTACAAAATATTATGCAGCAGGATGAGATACCAAACATTCCTCTTCAAAACGAGAATAATAATGGTGTATTGCATGTTCAAAGAGAATTTATTGACAATTACTTTGCCCACATTGAAGAATAAAAAATCAGCATACAATTATTATTATCATTGTTTTTAGTAAAGGATTTTCAATATTGTAACTGGTACTTTTGATAAATAAATAAATGTCGTTTAATTGCCTACTCATTTTCATTTAATAAAGTGCTGGAAAATGATAGTATTGATGTGTGAACCTTTATGGAAGGTGTTTTTTGCTGAAGCTAATTTTAAAACACAAAAAAATATTAGGTTGTATTGATAATAAAAGGAACATATTAACTTTAGAACAAAAACTCGTTAATAATGATTTTAGAGCTGTTTACTTTTCACTTCTTTCAATGTTTCCAGTGCTATTTCAATTTCAATTGACAACTTTCTTTTTTGTAGCTCAAATATTTCTTGATCCCTTTTCTCTCTTGCCTTGATACTTTCTTTTTCAGCCTGGAAACATTCAATCTTCACCTCTGACAAAGATAGGTACTGTTCTGAAAGTTTCGATGAAGGCAACTGCTGAATGGCTGGCCTTCTTCTTTTCAGCCATGTGCTTTTCAGGCATTCACTTTTAGGATTTCCCACATGAACTGGATGGCCCCGCTTGGTTTTCTGTTGAGACAAACAAAAAAGTTTCAATTAACAATTAAGATCTTAACGACTGAAACTATAAATTATTTAGTTAATAAAAGTTATCTAAACGATTGCCATTTTATAGGATATTACTTACACTTGATGTCGAAGCTACGGGATTACTAGCTCCGCCTGTTTTTCGCTCTCTATTGCCAGACAATGGAGAAGCAAATGAGGTTGACTGATCATCCAAGGGCTCAGTAACATCTGGGTCTTTGAAATAATTGTGTTCTACCTCTGTATCAGAATTTTCTCCTTCACGTTCTTTCTCATGATCGTCACTTGAATCGTTTTGCCTTACAGCTACAAAGTCATCACTGTCAAACTCATTTAGTCCTATTCCATCTACGGTTTTTGGATTCATAAGCCCTAGCGCCAGGTCTTTAATAGGATTTGGTACACAAATAACCGCTCCACCACCTGTCTTAAAAATCTCCTTTTTCTCGTCAGCCACCTCCTTCCTTACGTTCTTTTTTATATTGTCGTAAAACTTTCGTAACGCATCTTTAGTTCTTGGATACCTTTCCGGGGTTTGTGCATTGAACATATCAGTGATTGTCTGCCATGTATCATCTTTCTCACGCCAGAATTGAGAATTGGTCTTTTTGTTCTCGATTATGTTTTTAAATTTATGCAATATATTAAGCAATAACGTTTTTTCTTTCATCGAAAAATTTGGAGCTCTTTTCCTTTCTGCGTCCATTATAACACCAAATTAAACACAAAAACTCTGAAGACAAACTGAACGATATCAAGTACAAGGTACAAGTAAAAAAGTTTGTTGTTACAAAATTCTAATTTTAGCATCAAAGTGAAGTTAGATTCTTCTTCTTTATATAACCAAGACATCATTTTTACACTGTTGCCAAACATTTCTAAAACTTAGCTAAGGTTCCTAACCAAACCAACCCTACCTTAAGGTCCACCTTAACTTAATCCTAACCTTAGCTTAGTTTGTTTTTAAGGAGAACCGGTGCAAATAGCAGTAAGACTGAACTATAACCTATAACTTTAACTTTTATTTTTTTCTATGTTAACATTTCTTCATTGCTGTCAACAGTCTTTGGTTACAGTTTTGTTCCGGCGGTACCAACATGAGTAACAAATTGTAAAGGGTGGGGGTATGACCGCAACGGTTACTAAGGGTAATCAACGGTATCTCGCCAAAAAATCCTATGAGTAAAGACATGGTTAATCATTTGATCCAGCAGCTTGTGCTCCATATGAACAATTCTCTCCACCCTAAGCTGTTGATTCGACGTTACGAATTTTTGCAACATTATTTTTTTTGCAAATGGTTCTTATCAACGAGTCATTGGGCATAGTTATGCTATATCAAAGGGTCAAACAGCAGTTAGCAAATGTGTTGGAGAAATTAGTAACTTAATTGTACACGTTCTTTCCGATACTTGAATAAAATTTCCGGTCACTAGGTAGGCAAAACTTCAAATAAAAGCGGGTTTCATGAATACGAGACAATTTCCTGGTGTAATTGGTGCTATAGATTGTACCAATATTGCAATATTAGCTCCTAGAATAGAAGAACATAATTATATATCCATCTTGTAATGGAACTTGTATTCTCACTATACTGAATTATATATATATATATATATATATATATATATATATATATATATATATATATGTTACAGTGGAGGTTTTCACGGATACTTGAGTAAGCGAAATTGGTATTCTGGGAGTTTATCCGTTGATTTGTCGGTATTGACTTTTGACTCCCAGAATACCAATTTCGCATATATATATATATATATATATATATATATATATATATATATATATATATATATATTCTCCCACCGTAGGTAGTGAGCCACTTCTATAGGAAAAGTACGGTTGAAGTGAGGTCCGAGACTAAGTGAGGACCAATATACGGACCTCACTTTGTTAACTGACCCAGATATTATAAATACGTTTACGTCAACATAATCTTTCATTTCCCAAAAAAAAAGTTGGACCTCATTCAGTAGGATATGTCGTTATTCCTGTATATTTTGGTTTGGAATTTGGCCGCATGAGGTCGTGTTTCCTACAGTATATTATCAACTGTGTATACCCACTCTAGTGTCAATAACATTGCCGCGCAAAGCTACACACAAAGTGAGCACAGGTGATATTGCAACCCAGCACTGTCCTCTCTTTGTCGCCGACATATAAAATGTATATTAAACGTAGATTCACAGTTACCCTGCATGTGTTGAAATGCTTCTCAAGGCAGAAAAAGTATTTACATTCGATTCTGACATTTCAGTCCTGCTTCCTGTCGGACTTGCGAATTATATTTGCGATTATTGGCCGGTTTTTTGCTGTTGTTCCAAATGAGGAAAAAGAATCTGTTTCAGATTGAGTGACTTGTGTAGCACGAATTCGATTATTTGTCGGTCTTGCTTTCCATTGCTTGTCTATGTCAGTCGGATGAACATGAATGGTACTCTGTAATGGTCTGCTTCTTGTTACCCTTTCGTGTAAGACTAATGGTTAGGCGGACAACTTACAATGTTTCATTGCAATCAGATGAATGGTTTACAAAATTCCATATTGGTTTTTAAAGTTGGACTCTATGTTAACAAGCATTTAGTGGTATTCATTATGCTCATTAGAAAATGAGTTGTTGAATAGAATGGCGCCGTTCAAAATAGCTGTTCTTCCATGTCACCATTGCTCTTTAGCATGATAGGTGAATTTTCAACGGAAGCGAATGAATATCCAGAGTCGCGACATTGACAGATTATTATTGAAATTAAAGATTGAATTTTGACAAAGTTGTGGAGGGGGGGAGGTTATTACCACCAAGCCCTCCTATAAATCCGTCCTTGCTATCGATGACTTCCGTACCAATGTAGTGTTCAGTTTTCAATATTAGTTACATTCGGCATTGTACGGAAGTTGAACATTTCATCTCTAAATCACAAAAAAGCTTTGGAAAGAGCGAATGAATAAGCAGAAGTCACCGAGTCGAACTGCATTTTGTTCTTATATTAGCTCGACTATTTTTTGTCCAAATATATTTTTTTGTTCGCTGTGTAAATACATATTCTGCAAATTATGGAGATGAATTATCAACAAACGATACTGGGTGTTTCTGAAGAATATATTGAGAACTAGTTCAGAAAATGAAGCTAAAAAAATGGTAAAACTTCGCAATTTTTTCGTCCAGCACCGACTTATGCAAAAATTTGGGATTAGGCTTATTACACCCTCAAGTTCATTTTCTATATTGTGCCGTTGAACGCTTTTTGTTTTTTAGTGGTGAGAACTATCCCTAATTGTCAAAAATTATAAAATAACATTTAAAACCTAAATATGGGTAAAAATAGTTGAATAATGATTGTTTCATGCTTTAGGATACAATTTCATAATCTTTCAACCTACCCTTGAAACTACCCTTGAAATCATTGAAATTTTTATAATATGTCTTTTAGAATACACTGGTGAGAAATCAACGAAATATACACTCACACACGCGAGCAGATTTTTCTTCTTCTCTCTCTTCCAATATGAATGGAAAAAGTGGTACATATAATTTAACGGCCGAGTATACCGGTTATGTAGATTACTACGCTCCAAAGAGGATAATTCAAATTTTTCAAAAAAAAATTGATCGTTTTTTAAGCATAGCTTCCTCATATTAGGTGATAGAAATTTTTTTTCCGGAACGATTTTGTAGAGCTTTTCAAGAGCTATAAGACTATGTGAATAAAACTACTTAAAATCGCCTAATTTTTAAATGGGGAGAGTTCAAAGCTCTTGACTAAGGTGATGTTCGATCGTAAATGTAGGTGTTAAACGGTTATATCTCGCCGAATATTCACTTTGAAAAAAATCTACACAGAGGGAAATTTTTATCATTGAAACAGCTTCAATTTAGTACTGAATCGGTTTTTTCGTATCTTTAGTATTTTGAGAGATATTTATAAGAAAAGGGTTAAAAACACGAAATTGAAAAAAAATCGTTTTCTCTTCAAACTCCAATTTTTCTAAAATCAGGCATTTCGTGGATGTATTGATAGTAAATATATAAAGAACATCACCGTAGGGTGGCGATCAATTTGAGTTAGGGGGTACTTGAAGTTGTTTTCACAGAGTTTTTTCGTAGAAAAAAGCGGGTACCGATTTTATTTTGATCATAAGTCGGTCAATTTTCATGCTAGGAAACCATTTTTGCATTTGTTCGAAAGTTCTAATTGAATACTTCAAAAAAGATTCTATAAGCTTTCTTCGAAGAATGCAAAATTTTTCTCGTTATTTCGCTTTAAATCTTCCAATTCATACATTTGACGAATAAAGCTAAGCATTTATTTGCTTTATCTCAGTTCGTATGTGTCGTGAGATAATTATAAAAAAAGCATTTGTTTTTTCAAAAGCTACAATTTGCCTCTCCACGCTTTTTTTGATAAAATGAATAGTTTTAGACTTATTTGCAAAAAATATTTGAAAAAGTTGTTTTTTTCGTCAAAAAACTGTTACTTTCAACTTCGAATAACTCAAAAAATATTACTTTTACGAAAAACACGTATGGAACATTTTTTTCTTAGAATTACTTCTTCCGTCGATTCCTACAGTTGGAATGTAATGAAAAATTTGAGGTGACAAAATAGTATATTATGCAACGATCATGTAATGATGGTTATTAATACACGAGCATTAACCGGGATACGAAACGAGACGAAGGTGAGTTTCGTATGGTTTATGCGAGTGTATTGATAACCATTACATGAGAGTTGCATACGCTATTTTATCTGCACCCAATAAATAATGATGAACTAAAAATATTATATTATTAGGTATTTATATTGAACATAATAATAGTAGGTAATCAATTGTATTCCTTTGAAAAATTCTACAAAATTACAATTAATGGTATAACCACGAAAAATACAACAATGAGAAATGAAAAGAACAAAAAATGAAAAAAAAAACTCTGCCGAGGTCAGGATTTGAACCCGGACGTTCCTGATCGCAGCCCTCGCCATTGACCACTAGGCCACGAGAGCTCATTCCATTGGGCCGAAACTAAAACACATGTGTTGCATTTGTCGAATGAAAAATATAATTCTTTTGATTGTATTTTTTTCTTGTCTGAGACATCTGTGGAGGAGTCGCTGGTAATTCTTCTATATCACTCCTATAAGACATTTTCATTCGATTATCGTAAATTGACTAAATTCTTCAAAAATTCAATACCTACTGATTTTGACTTGACAAACGTCAAAATGCAATGCTTGACTGAAAAATAATGGGTTTCTATTGGTTGAAAATCTGTATCGTAATGGATTTCATTATAAAACGGGTTGTGGGCATATAAGTGTATTATTAGAGTACGGGTGTAGATAAAAAAATATTCTCATTTCAAACATGATGAACAAATAATATTTTTTTTATCTTGCTTGAGAAAGCTATTGTATAGCGAAACATGTGTCGCGGTTTTGTGAAAAATGTACAGGAAATTGTGATGTTTTTGTTTGATATTATTTCATTGCATGAAATCCGCCCTATGAAATTCCACAAAAACGTTCCTAATTATTCGTTGCTGACATCACTCAAATCTGTCAACTGTTTTCCGAACGATATATTCAATTCATCATCATGTGATCATTCCTGCAAATATTGAAGTTTCGAAGCCTCAAAAATAGCACGACGTCCATACAAGCGACTTACGATACTTCTTAGGGATTCTAAACCTTACTACACCACCTACCAAACGAAAAAGCCACTTAAATAACTCACTCGCAAGGAGGTATTCAATCTGATCTTTCTCTATTCCCTTGGTACTTTCATAACTTGGAATCGTCAATCACGAAACGCGGCAACATCACATGGACCTCACTTGAACCTTGGTATGGTTTGCTATTTGTATAAAGGTCCTCATTTTGTTCGAGTCTTAGAAAAAATTATACGGATCTGACTTGGTTAGATATATGATGCAGACCTCACTTGGTAATAATATATAGCAAATATGAAACTCCGTTCTATCGAAAAAAATAACTGTATATTTGAAATACCTTTGATGCCGTATCAATGAGGGAGCTATACAATCAGTTGTGAGTTCACCAGACCAATTCTTGCACTGGTCCTCATTCGGTGAGGACAATGGTGAGTCCTCACTTTGATAGCGGGCACAGTATATATATATATATATATATATATGATTCATATATATGGAGAATTCATATATATGGAGAAGATCTGAAATTCGGCAAGAGCTACAGAATTGTTATGAAGCTGGCGATACAAACTCATGGTTACTTGGGGATTCTGGTTATACCTTGGAGCCTTGGCTCATGGCACCTGTACCTATGCTGCTGAGGGAACACCAAAAATGCGGTACAACTTTCGACATGCACCAGCAAGAAATGTTATTGAAAGATGCAAGGAGTTCTGAAAAACCGATTCCGTTGTTTATTGGGCAAACGAAAATTGAGATATGATCCAGAAAAGTGGAAACAATAGTCGTAGCTTGTTGTATTTCACACAATATATGTATTCAAGGAATGTTAAATGATGATTTTCCTCAGATTTACCCCTCAACCAGGTAGAAGGAGCTGTTGCAAATGCCAGAAATGATAGAGATGAAGGAGTGAGAACAAGAAGGCTTTTGATAAAAAGATATTTTAGCTGAATTGTTTGAAGGTTTATATAGAACTAAGACTTGTGTAATTTTTTTGAATTCAACTTTCCAAAAAAAAAACCAAATTGAAATTATGTAAAAAAAAACTTCAACACATGCAATACTTCTTTCCTAGAAGCACATTTCAATAGCTTCATTGCATACAGAAGGTTAACTACACTAAAATAATTTTTGCCTACTGATGATGATAATATGGTTATTAAAATGTGCATTTAGGAAAGTATGATTTTTTCACAATATTTCCATTGTGTGACACTACATTGTTCATCAACCAGTGTCAAACTCTAGAATGATATAAATACACATAGTATTGCCAAACATATATATCCCACCAAAGCACAATAAGCTGCTAATTTTTCAAAATGTCTACTATCTCTTTTCCACTCGATGCTAGAGATCCTAAGTTAATATCAATTTCTTGTAAAATGTTCACTAAGTCATTATGCATGCTGAGCATCGTGTATGTACCTCCTGATTTCTTCAATTCCCTTTGAGAATGCTTGGACTGCTCAACAGTACTTTCAGCTGTTTCACCTTGCTCTTGTAATGAGCATTGTGTTGTTGCTGAAGAAATAGGAATTTCAGTTACAGTCATGTTCATATTTTTCAATATGTCACATGAGCTATCATTTTTCTGAGTATTTTCATTCAATATTTGAAGTGGTCTACTTGATGTGTGAATAGCTTTGTCATATTCGGTAGGAGTAGCAATCTGATAAGGATGTAAGTGATGTGCTTTATTTGGATTCACTAGAATCAGCTTCGGAGTAGCAGAAACTGTTTGAGAAAAGTCCCTACTTGCTGGAGCAATTCCTGATAAAACAGTTGAAGTTGTCTTGATAGCTGGTTGTTTTATTATTTGGTTTTTGATTAATGTGATTTTTTTATCAACCTCTCCCTTGTTCCTGTGTACAAGAGGAATATATTGACCAAGTTCGTTGTCCTGAAATAAGCTGTGATATAATAGTGTATGTTGAAAAAAAATAATACTGGAAGCGTATAGTCTGAGGAGCAGTCGGCGGACTATACTTTTTCTTCGAACTGCCGAACAACTTCCTTCACGAGTGTAATGGCGGAAAACTTAGGTTATCAGACGTTCCTCGTGAATCTCGCACTCTGTTGCATATATATATATATATATATATCACGATTTGTTTCACACTAAATTCAAATATAGTTCAGTCTGAGATGAAACATCACACCGAACCAACCTTCTCATAAGAAAATATCACGTTTTTGTGGGGGTTTGAACTCATAAACTTCATGCTTTGATGAGTGCTTTGTTTGATAAGTGAGACTTATCTGTCGAGAAGGAATAATAATTGTTGTATGGTCGGCAGAATAAACAAAAAGTATAGTCAGCTCAATGGTCAGCAGAATATACATCTCAAAAACAATACTCACACTCAGTCTACGTTTTTTCAGACCAACTCCATTATTACCAGGTGTAACGAAGTTACTATTTCCAGGTTACTTTCAGTGAGTATATTACAAGTATTATGTTTTATCTACCCCACGGTAAGTCGATTATGAATGCTCCTAAAAATACCGTTCTCTCGGGAAAATGATCGGAGCGTCACCGCCTAACAAATGCGCTTATAAATTCCGCTTCGCGCTAACCAGCACCCGGACCAATCCGGACCTCCCTGCGAATAGTGTAATTCAAAGAAACAACTCCGAGCCATCACATATCCCCGTACCGCACGTCAGAGCATCGTCATCATCGCAGACTATGAGTGCGCAAGTGGTCCGGTTATAAATTGGAATGCAAGCACAGAATAGAGAGAAGTCGTTCAGTTCACCGACCGTAGCAGAGCAACGAGACCACTGCAGAGAGCAAGCCGATCGACCGCCACCGATACCAAGCAGCAAAAGCCGTAGTGACCTGACCGAAAGTTGTGTTTGCCTGTCCGCCGGCACCCCGAGTAAGTTGCCAAGAAACGCGCCGGGAATTTTTATTGTCGCGTACTCTCTCTCTCTTTCTTCCTCTCTCTTTCTCTCTCTCTCTCTCGCTCTCGCTCTCTCACCCAGCAGAGTCAAGTAAAATCTGACTCTCGAAATTGGCGCCCGAGCAGGGACCGTTTTCCATAGCGTACCGAGGCCGTGGACCACCGAAATAGCGACCAAACAAGGAAATTCCGATCCGAACAAAAAGGAAGCAAAATAGAAAGCTGAAACCATCCAAAACCTGCTCCGGAGGGTGGAAAATACTGAAATCCGTCGAAAAGTGCTGACCTGTCATTTTGAGAGATTTTTCAACTTTGGAAATTTCGAGCTAGATCTTTGAACGACACCTCGTTCTATAGGTTTTTGGGGTCGCTGAAGCGAGATTCGCCACCCGTTGGACGCTAACTCTCACCACTTTTGAGATACCGCAGTTCCGAGGACAAAAAGAGAAAGTTCGCGCAGAATCGCTGATACGAAGGTTTGCTACGCCTGCATAGCTATGTCTAGACCAGAAGAAAAATCTGGAAACTCCTCTGATGAAGAAGTTCCAAAGGAGATGAACCTAGGTACAGAACCGAGTGATGTGAGAGTTAGCTGGGTTTACCATCTACGGAAAGAAGACCTAGAGGCCGAGTTGGAAAAATTCCGATTGGAAGTTCCTGGAACCGCGGAGGAGCAAAGAAATCGATTAGTGAAGTTTCTGCGCGAAGGTCGATCGTCACCGTTACTTTTGATGACGTCTCCGTACCTATATCCGCCTGGGAATGTAGTGGTCAAAACAACGTCCACAACGACTACCCCCACCACAACCATCTCATCCACCTATCTCACCACGACTCTCAGCCAGGGGACTAACAGGCAGGCATTATATTTGACTGGTTGAGTCTACACAGGAGTACCGTATTCATTACTGTCTATGCTACCGTTTTCGATTCCACCATCACTACCACTTCCTCTGCCTTCTGCCTTACCGTCAGCCGTACGGTCATCATTTCAACAGTTTTCCGTACCGTCGTTGCTCCCATCGTCACTACTGAAAACAGTACCGTATTCCATACCGTCGATGGTATCGTCGTCGTCACTACCATTTTCCCAGGCCATGCAGCCCAGCCACATGTCACCCTCGAAGGTACATGATTGGAAAGTAAGTTCCAATGGAAAAGGAGACCCGGCAGCTCTTCTGGAGAGATTAGAGGACATCTGCGATGCTCAAGAAATTAATCCAGACAATCTCATCCCAATCATGCCTGAACTGTTAGAAGATATGCCGGCCATGTGGTTCAGGAATAATCGAAACGCCTGGAGAGCGTGGGCAACTTTTGTTGTCCACGCCCCACGATTGTTTCCGGAATTTATTCTTTCCGGTTAACTATATGGTGGACTTGGAAGCCGCAATTGGGCGAAGGCTGCAGAAACCGAATGAAACAGCTGCCCAGTACATTACTGAGTTGCAGACACTCATACCTTGGCACGGAGGTATGTCGGCCGCTCAGGAGCTACAGTAGTTATACCGCAACCTCAGACCGGAATACCGACAACAGATCCGCCGCAGTGATTTCAATGACATAGCCACATTCGCGAATGCTGTTCGGGAGTATGAACTATTGAAGGCAGAATTGGACCACTCTACCCACTCTTTCTTTGGAAATCGACAACGGGCACCGCCACGAACACTAGACGTTGACCGACGACCGATGGAAGTTGACCGAAGAGCTGGACACAACCGCCAGACGAGCAGTCGAGAGCCTCCGAACCTCCCCTCAACCTCAGCCCCGGCATCCTCTCGTGAATGTTGGCGATGTGGACAGATGGGTCATTTCCGAGGACAATGCCGTGCTCCCGCAAAATTGTTCTGTTCTTGCTGTAAGAGAGAAGGCGTAATGTCACGAGACTGTCCATGTCGGAGGCTGGAAAACTAAATGGGTGCTGTACCGATGTGAGGCCAGGACAGCATCCAAAACAAGTAGCCTCACCTCCGTTAACCGTTGAAGATTCCGACGATCGACCACATATAATTGTGGCGTTTCCAGGAGGCACCGTACAGGATTCAATTGACACCGGAGCAGCGAACTCGTATATAGGGGACAGCGTCGTCGATCAGTGGCGAATATCAGGATTACGTAAGATAGACGCTGTAGTTGGCACTGTGAGGCTAGCAAATGGCCAGACCGTCCAAGTACCGGGCTCTCATCAGATCGAAATCACCATCGGTGAAATACGATTTGCCGAGACTTTTGGTTATATACAAGGGCTTTCTTCGGATATGGTAATAGGTATGAATATACTCCGCCGACGAGGCTTTTCTCTCAACTCAGGAACAGGAGAGATTCTTTTTAGAGGCCAAATCAACCAGCAGCAAATACAAGGAAAACCTTGCAGTCCGATAGGGCTCATATCAGAGACGATACTTTCTCTCACACCTGACGAGGAAAACCGCCTTCAGGAGTTCCTGGGAAGGAAATAACCTTCATTTGAGCATATTCGAGGTGTAACACCGTATAGAACATACCATTCGCCTCTCCAACCCCGAGCTAAACAAAGATATCGACCACAGAATCCGCGAATGCAGGAAATTATTAATACCGTATGCTGGAGGAGGGAATCATAGAGCCTTCTTCAAGTCGTTGGAGCTCTCCGGTAGTCATAGTTCGTAAGAAAGATGGCAAACCTCGATTCTGCATAGATTTCCAGAAAGTCAACGCGGTGTCTCTGAACCTATCCCCTGCCGTTCCTAAATTTCTGTGCTGGACAAACTAAGGGGAGCTCGATACATATCGAGTATAGACTTGAAACAAGGCTTTTGGCATATTGACCCTAGGCCGAAGAGAGTAAACCTATTACCGCAATTACCGTACCTGGCCGCGGACTATTTCAGTTCCAAGTTATGCCGTTCGGTGCACACGCGGTGTCGCGTTTCCGCTCAACTTTTCTTTGTATATTCAAATATAGTTCATAATAGTAATGTGCATGTATATAATTATAATTAATAATTCATTCTTAATTTTTAGAATCAGTTGAAATCACCAACATTTGGCTCACCGCGTACAATTAACCCCTTTTGAGCGTTTTTGCCTTTAAGGTCGCTACTGACACTCTCGGCGAGAGAGACGGAAGAACGGCGATTCGGCATTCATTCATATTCATTCGCAAAATATCTCACCCGCATGGCAATTGCTGCCCTTTTCGGTACAATTTAGTGTTGTGTTCCTCGACACCCCGCACGACTGGCCAGTCCATCGTCAACACAGATCCATCTTCAAGATCTCAAGAGAAGGAAATACGGAGTTTAAGGTCAGATCTTGAAGGCACGACCCGATTGATCAGTAACAACCACCAGTCCATTATTTTCTCTCCTGAGTTTGGCTCAGAAAGCTACACGCGGCTCCAGCTACTTTCCAACGGCTAATGGATCGAATAATTAATAATAATAATAATAATAATAATAATAATAATAAATGTCTTTATTACCAATTCTGAAGATAAATCACATTTTGATTATGCAGTCAAGGCGGGATTCAGTTTGTATGTAATAATGAGTACTGTACAATGTGTAATATAATATAACAGTTAACATACATCTGCTCTTCCATCTAACCCCATTGGCCCGGATATGAATCCCCGTTGTTTTTCCTTTCCTATCTCGACGATATAATTGTTCTGGGGCGTACGTTCGAGGAACATCTGGACAATTTACGCGAAGTTTTATGTCGACTACGCTCAGCCCGGCATAGGGACCGATCCGGAAAGAGTGGATTCGATTCTGAAATCAGCACCACCCACCAACATACGTAACCTCTGACGGTTCCTGGAAATGGCGTTCTGGTACCGACGATTCACCCCATCCTTTTCCACAATTGCTGCCCCCTTACATCGACTCTTGAAAAAGGAGTATCGATGGCGGTGGGAATCCGATTAAGATGAAGCCTTTCAAAAGTTGAAGAAATGCCTAACCGAAGCACCCGTTTTGGCATGTCCCGAATTTAGCCTGCCGTTCACTCTCCAGACCGATGCCTCCGACAGTGGTCTGGGAGCCGTGCTGACTCAGAGTTCAGACGACGGCGAACATGTCACTCCGCTGGCTGTAAGTCCAGCTGGACGGCTGGCACGATGGAGTATGTTCTTGCAGCAATACGACTTTGAAATTGTGTACCGTCGTGGCACAATGAACTGAGTAGCCGATGCTTTGTCTCGTGAAACTTCATCCGCCAAATCCGATAGCCCGTGCATGGAGATAACCACCGATGAAAGCTGGGAAGGCTGCTCCTGGTATGAACGTCGAATGGAGGAAATACAGAATAACCCTGCGGCCAACCCTGATTATTGTATCCGTGGCAACCGTTTATACCGACATTTCTGTGATTCAAACAACCTGACCGGCCCCGAACTATCTGATCCCTGGAAGTTATGCGTCCCGCACTCAGCAAGAACAGCAGTACTGAAGGAAATACATGACGTGCCAACAGCAGGACACTCAGACATTGCGAAGACTATCGCTCGAGCTTGTAACCGTTATTATTGGCCAGTACGTACGTAGCTGTCTCTCGTGCCAGAGATATTAACCGTCTCAGATGAAACCGCCACGTATGATGCAATTCTCTCCCAATAACCAGCCATGGGAATATGTTAGAACCGACCTAGTTCGACCCCTGACACGGTCTAGTCGAGGAAACCGGTTCTTAGCTGTCTTCCAGGACCGACTCACCAAATGGGTACAATGGCGTCCGTTACGCAAGCATTGTACGAAGAAGTCATTTTGCGTTTCGGTTGTCCGAAGACCGTTGTGGGTGATAACGGTACTCAGTTTACGGGTCAGATATTTGAGGGTTTACTCAATGATCTCTCTATCATCCACCGACGAACTCCGCCATACACTCCGCAGGCCAACCCAGTAGAACGCACCAATAAGACCCTCAAGACAATGATAGCTCAATTATGCGAGAACGAGCACCGCAAATGGGATCAACACTTGAACGAACTCATCTTCGCTCTGAATACCGCCCGTCATGACTCCACCGGAAATTTTCCCGCCTTCCTGAATTTTGGAGGAGCATTAGACGTACCCAAAGCTATACACCACGCCACCGACCATGTAGAAGTTGCAGATCACGCTGTTGATGGCAGAGTAGACACCGCGCCGCACACCGACCGCCTACAACACCTCCGGGAGACGTTTGAACTGGTTCGCGTGAATTTATCCAGAGCGTTTTTTCATTAGAGCCGACACTATAACTTGCGACACCGAGAATGGAGATGTCATCCGGAAGCCCAGGTGATGAAACGGGATCACTTATCCTCTGGCGAAAGAGGATTCGCGGCCAAACTTGCTCCTAAATATTCGGGTCCTTATACCGTAACTTGATTCATTTTTCCCGTCGTTTATGATTTGAAGTCCCGAACGAGTAAGAATTCACATTAAGGACTTGACACCGATGCATTCCGCAGGGTCATCGCGACCCCTAACCGTCCCTTCCGTTTCAGACAATGCCGAAACGTTTACCCGGGGAACAACCTCGGGACGCCGCCCCACCAAACACCTTGGTTGCCCCCCCGAAAGACGGCGAGAAACGCCTGAAGGTGGAAGGCAAGCGAATGAGGGCATGGGATCTGGCTCTACGCCATCCGAAGAGCTGCTCCTTGGGGACTCTTCCTGTCCGGCGAAACACTCGGCCAAAACCTGTGGCTTGTCAGGCGCTGCCCGTCCTTACACAATCCGCGGCTGTACCGACGCAGTCATCCCTGCCGGCAACCCTAAATCCAACTCCTGCCGTATCCACGCCGCCGCCCTCCGTCGTGCCCCCACCACCACCCTTGCCAACATTCTTGAAAGAGGAATTGGGGAAAGCAGGACACGAACGAGCAGGAAGTCCTGTCACCCCAGTGAACCAAGTGGGACCACAGCTCACGGAACCCCAACCGGAAATACTGTAGCCTACGCCAGAGACGTCCACCGCGATTGTGGGCGATGCCAATCCCCTCACTCATGGTGTATGGTCGGTGGACCAGTTGGTGGCCGTCCTCCGCGCAAACCCCAACCGAGTCACCTGGACTCCGGAGTTGCGGGACCAACTCCGCCGCCTGAGGCCAGCCCACCGTCCCACCCAGGCCCACAAGCACCGCCTGAAAGCGTCGGACGAGACGGTGATAAGGGTCTGGTTGCCATAAACCAAGTCACTAGGCGATAGGGCCCCGAAGGATTATTTATTTAGTGTTTTTTTTGCTCCGAGCCGTATTCATTGTTGGTAATTTTTTTATTTTTATATATTATGTAGTGTACCTTCAACCCTGATCTAATAAATCGGCCGTTGCAGGAAATCAACACTGGAGCCTGTGAGGATGGATGTCCTGGACCTGGGTTTAGAGCTGTCCTCACCAGACCGAATAGCCGACGAGCTCCTAGAGGCCATGCAGGACACCGAACAAGAAATAACCGAACAGCCGTCGCATAGCACCGACAAGTCTCGTCCGCCCGAGGAAATGAGTGAAGTCACACCAGTAGCAACAACCCTCGCTTCATCTTTGGATACGCCGGGAATTCGAAGAATTGCGAGAATTCGAGACGTCATCCCGCTGAGAGATCCATCAGGCAGGCCGTCACTCTTGGATACTCCGACCGCAGCCATCCTCGAACCTCCAAAAACCCCGAGCAAGAAAGCATCAAATACTGCCCCTTCGAGCAGCCCGTCTCCTACCCACCCATTTTTCATCACCCGCCCCGAATGGGATCCACGCAACGACCTGTTCTGGGCCAAGGACAGCCGGCGACTTACAGAACCGATGCCAGAATTAAAACCGTCGCCACTAAAAAGTGGCCAATACCTGTCATTACAGAGGGAGCTGTGTTGGCGGTGCGGAGGATAGAGATGTGGTGTGACAGGAT
Organism: Zygogramma bicolorata; assembly: GCA_032362365.1. NCBI lineage: Eukaryota > Metazoa > Arthropoda > Insecta > Coleoptera > Chrysomelidae > Zygogramma > Zygogramma bicolorata. The sequence continues at coordinate 89,810 of JAVJAQ010000609.1, forward strand.
TTTTAAGGAACTGTGACTAACCGTGACTGCTCCGGTAAAGTCACAGCTCAAAATCACTGTGATTTTCAGGAGTCGTGACTGATGACGGCATCGCGCTGATTCGCGACGGCGATCGGCATAAGCACAAGAGTGGGAGCCGTGAGCCTAGATATCGGGTCTCGGTCGTCTCGGAATCGTATGACCACGGTATTAGAATTGTATACCTTCCGAGGGGAATCGTGTCCAGCAGTTGCACAGACATGTCGTGATAGTCGACCCACGTAAAATTGTCCAGTCTATACCTGTGCAACTGCTTTGAGCTGGAGACACGATTCCCGTCGGAAGGAAAACACACCTATTGATTTTAACAAATCTAGGAAACGAGAAAAACCGAACGATTCATGATGATATTCTTTCATTCGCTGTTTCTGATCATTGAGCGGGAACTTGTAAACGTGTTGTTGCTTGAACTAATTCAAACAATTCTCAGAGTAGAAGCTGATTTAAATATTGCAATTGTTATTTGGAATATTCAAGCAATTTGCTGTTTTTTCCAATATATATATGTTACCGGCAATGTGTACAATTCAGGCATTGTATGGAATACCTAGGCATTGTATACATTGTCGAATGAATCCAAGCAAAGTATGAAATAAACTCATTTCTTAACAATTGTACAAACTTTGCCTAGGCATTGTGTATAATGCCTAGGCATTATATAGAATGTCGGAAGTTTTGCAGGCAAAGTATAAAATGAACAACATCGTTAAAAAATGTTTATTGCAAATAACAAACATGAAATGTATTAAACATAGGATCTGAAAATCCTCATATTTTACTAGAGTAAAATTTAAAAGTGAAATATTAGTGAATAATTAGCTTTCATTTTCTTAGGTTAGGTTAGGTTAGGTTAACCTTATCTTGAAAATAATGGAACAGACAGATTTTTAACTCTGCCTGAACTCCAGCAGGCATTCTATAGAATGCCTAGGCGAAGTATGAAATGTTTAAAATTTCACACTTTGCCTGCTTACTTTTGGCAATGTATAGAATGCCTAGGTATTCTATACAATGCCTGATATTACACTTTGCCGGTAACATATATATTCCAAAATGAAGATGAAAAAAAAAATCAATTTTATGGATTTTTTTCTCTGCTGCAAATGAAGATAAGGCCAAATGTAATTTATGTAACCATGTCCTTAGTTACAAAACTTCCACGAGCAATTTAAAAAGGCACAAAAGTTGAAAAACTTGTCTTTCTCAATGTTAATTGAATCTTGACATTTTTTTCAAATCACATTGATCTCATTTTATTACAGAAGCTTTTTTAATATAGATTGAATATTGTTTGTTGTTTCATTTTATTTTTGTTATTTTCCGAATTTATAAGAGTAAACTTTATTTTCACAGTTGAAAAAATCGTATTATTTAAAATATACTGTCATATTAAAATTTAATGGAAGTCACCTTCATCACGGCTAGGCAGAAATGTTCGAGTAACGAGTAACTGTGACATGCTTGAAACTGGTAATCAACAAACAACCGTTCCCCGTTCCTACTCCGACTCTGATAAATATCACGCACATGTTCGTTCCCAAGTTCCCAGTCGTGTCGCGTCGGGAGTCGGAACCTCGGAACAGATCTTACTCGGAACTGTGACTGAAAATCACGTCTACTTTTAATCCTCGGAACTGGTCACTCCCTGTGACAGGTTAGTCACAGTGACAAAATCACAGGTCGACAAATCACAACACATCTCTAGCGGAGGACCAGGTCATACTCGTCGAGAATGTAGGCGGAAAGCAAGAATTTTGTTTTGCTCCCGTTGTGGACGTGTGGGCACGTTATCACGAGAGTGCGATTGCCCGAACACTTCAAGTCGAGACCTACACCGACGTGATTCTCGCAGCACTCTTTCCCATGCTCCTCGGAAAGCGAAAGCGGCAAGAAAGGAAAGTTCCCGTAAGAGGGAATTCATTGGGCCCTGTCCCTCCTGCCGCTGCCCGCATCCCCAAGCACACGTTGCCTGTTCAGATTGCGGATGTCCCCATCCGTTCGACACCCGTAGAAGCTCCCGATAAGTCAGAAGGATGGATGCATAGCCGTGCAAAGAAATATAATTTGTTTATCTTTTTCTCAGTTTAATTTTATACAACATTGTTAGTAGACCGCGATTAGTTTCAATAGGGTTGTAACAGACGAATCCGACCTGAATAATTTTTTTTGACTCCACAGGGAAGACGTCTGATTTTAAGTTCCGTTTTGATTTGATTATCCGAATTAGATAATGTGGGTATTTGATAGGATGAAATATTAATTCAGGTACGATAATTGTTAGTGTTTGCTATTTTTCCGAGACGCTTCCGCATTTGTTTAAAAAAAAAGAAAAAAATTATTATTAAGATAGAAGGGTATGCTTTACATTTTTTTTCTTTTTTTCCCCGAAGTAGGAAGGGTGTGCAACGAAGTTACTATTCTCAGGTTACTTCCAGTGAGTATATTACAAGAATTATGTTTTAACTACCCGTCGGTAAGTGGTTATGAATGCTCCCAAAAATACCGTTCTTTCGGGAAAATGATCAGAGCGTCACCGCCCAACAAATGCGCTTATGAATTAATATAAGTTGTGTTTGCCTGTCCGCCGGCACCCCGAGTAAGTTGCCGAGAAACGCGCCGAGAATTTTTATTGTCGCGTACTCTCTCTTCTTTCAACCCTTCGTGTCCGTTACACTGGGGTTTATCTCTTTCTTACCGCACTTCGTGTCAGTACACTGGTGCTTACTATTTCTCCCTCTTCTTTCAACCCTTCGTGTCCGTTACACTGGGGTTTCTGTCTCTTCCTTACCGCACTTCGTGTCAGTTACACTGGTGCTTGCTATCACTGTCACTTTTTCTTCCACCATTCGTGTCCGTTACACTGGGGTTTTAATTTATTTCTTGGCGCACTTCGTGTCAGTACACTGGTGTTTGCTATCTCTCTCTCTTCCTTCCGCCCCTCGTGTCCGTTACACTGGGGCATACTGTCTCTTCTTTGAGTCAAGCCTTTCGTGTCCGTTACACTGAGGTTTGATACCTGTTATTTATTCTTGCAGTATCGAAGCGTCGTGAAGTGTATACAGGGTGATCAGAACTCAAATCGGGTTGGTGAATGACAGGCTATACCGTGGAGCGAATACTGTAGAGCTTCTGCTATCCTGCTTCGAATTGTCACCCCGCTTTTAGTTGCTACCCCTTTCTGCTTTAAACCGCATGTGTCAACCGTAATATTTCCCTATAACAGCGCAGATTTACATTAACTCATTTCGTTTACTAAATTCCGGTTTGTTTGCTTCATAATAGTTACACGCCCCGTCCTTCTCGCTTGCGTACATCGCTCATAGAGAAGTAAAGTTCATATTTAGAATTTTCACTAGTCCGAAATAAATAAGTTAGTTATAATCTGTGATTCCTTTCATTAGTTGAGTGAGTTGAGTATTTATCTTTGTAATTAGCTGTCGGTAAATCAGTTTGAATCTCAGCAGAGTCGAGTAAAATCTGACTCTCTGACCTCTGAAAGCTGTCAAGTTCACCAAGTCCCCTGGATTACCGTCTTCACTGCAGCTGCCCGGTGTAGTGGTGCTTGGTGACACTCTAAAAACGCCAGCTGGCGCCCGAAGTACCGTTCGTACCGATAGAGGGCGCTGGATATTGTTTAACGCCAGGAAAAGGCGTTACACAGGATTACCCTCGTAGGAGGATTTTTCCATTAGACATAATAGCCTATTTTCAAAAGATGATAATTTTTCATCACATGGTTGACCACCACCAGTCTGGTTTTCGTAAGATCTAATCCCACCTGCTTTCGCTTCAACTTTAGATTCCCAATCAATGAGAGTCTGAAATGAATGAAAATATGTCTGATATTTTGTTTGGTAAGAACAGGCTCTATATTTGTTTCTTTGGGTGATTTTGAACGCCTTCTTCCATTCCTCGATTGTTTTTTCACCATAACCAAGCGAATTCAGCTTATTTGAAAGTTCACCCCATAAATCTATCTGATTCTTTCTACCATGCACTCGTTGAAATTTTTGGGTAATGATGATACATTTTCTCATATTAATGCAAGATCTATTCTGGCAAACTTCACTGATTTCAGAAACGCAGTTCATGATTCATTTGATATAATCACCGTTTCGGAAACTTGGCTCAACAGCAATGTGAGCGATGTATCTGTTTTGTTGCCTGGTTACAAATTATACAGAAATGATCGAGATGTGGGAAGGGATGGTTCGGTCAGGAGAGGTGGCGGAGTGGCTGTATATTTAAAAAACAAGTTCAATTGCAAACGCATTACAGACACAGGAGCCACCAGTTCGGAACAATTATGGATATCTGTGAAGCACGAAAAAAAAACATCAGTATAGGTGTATTGTACAGACCGCCCGATTTCCCAGTTCATCAGTTCCTCGACGAATTTGATAGCACTCTCAATTTGGTGGCTCCCAAGTCCGATTTCATTTAATGTGCAGGGGACCTTAATATAAACCTTTTTGATGGTAGTAGTAAAAGTAGTGAAAGTCTGCTAACTAGATCTCATAATGTCATCTGAAGATTTCAAAACAAAAATATTAAAGTTGAAGATTGCTCTTCATTCACCGACCATTCGTTGGTATCATGCTCCATAGGCACCTCCATACCTAAACGCGAACCGTTCACGCTTTGCTACCGCGATTTCCGACACTTCGATCCAAACTTTTTCAAAAATCACCTGAGCATCACAGATTTTTCGTCAATATTGCGTGCGGACAACATCTATCTGAAAGTAAATCTCCTCAATGAGATTATCTTGAACCTGTTTGATATTCATGCTCCTGTAAGAACTGCTAGAGTTACTAAAAATAAGGCACCTTGGCTCACTAATACTCTGAAAATGATGATGAAAACACGCGATAATGCTCACAACAGATTTAAAAAATCCCGTAATCAGCATCACTGGGAATACTACAAAACTTTACGAAATGAAGTCAATCATGCAATCAAACGGGAAAAAAAAGCTTATATCCAATTCAGACTAACGCGTGCAAACAGTAACATGTGGAAAGAACTGGATAATCTGGGCTTTACCACGGGTAGAAAGCGGTCTATCATTCCGGATCATTTAACTAGAGATCTTAATGAACTAAACTATAATTTTGTTGCTGGTGTAGGTGGCTCAAACATTCCTGACAAACACACTGTCACTCATTTCTCTAATGAGACTCTAGATGATGTTGAACAATTCTCTTTCTCACCCGTGGATGATACAAAGGTAAGAGATAAATTACTTTCCATCAAATCCACGGCCACTGGCCCAGACCAAATCAACATCACCATGATTCTACATTGCTGTCCACAGATTCTACCATATATTGTTCACATTTTCAACTTTTGCCTGATCAACTCTGTATTCCCATCTATTTGGAAACAATCAAATATAATTCCTTTAGCTAAAAAGTCCGATGCTTCACACATGAACGATCTCAGGCCTATCAGCATCTTATGTACTCTATCGAAGGCCTTCGAGAAAGTCGTTGATGAACAAATTCGGGAGCATATTCTAACACACAATGTTCTTCCGCAACACCAATCAGGATTCCGATTGAATCATAGCTGCGCCACCGCCCTTCTTAAGGTAACGGATGACATATATTCTTTTATAGATGCCAACAAGCTTTGTGTTTTGGTCCTTCTCGATTACTCTAAGGCCTTCGATAGGATTAATCATGATCTTTTAATAGCTATTCTCCACTTTATAGGTTTCTCTCCATCATCTCAACGTCTTATCGCGGCTTATCTCCATAAACGCTCTCAAAAAATCATATTCAATTCCAAAACTTCTGATTTAATCGAATCCATGCGGGGAGTACCTCAAGGATCAATATTGGGCCCGCTACTCTTCACCATTTATACTTCTCAATTCTGTAAGCACCTGAAATATGTAACATCACATTTATATGCAGACGATACACAACTCTATCTTGCCTTCGATGAAAAAGATTCTTTTTCTGCCTGCAGCAAAATCAATGAGGATCTCGAAATACTTACTGATATCTCAGAAAAATTCTGCCTGTCCATAAACCCATCGAAATCTAGGGCTATGCTCTTCGGAAGAAAAGTCTCTAAAAACAGAACGCGACACCTCATTTCACTACATATTCGTAATGATATAATCCAATTGTCAGATTGCGAAAAAAACTTAGGCTTGCTTATTGACGACTCCCTCACCTTTTCAAAACATATATCTCATATAGTTAAAAAAGCCTTCGCTAATCTTAAGTTGATTTATTCCAATAGGCACATTCTTAATAAGACATGCAGAATTACTCTTTGTGAGTCACTGGTACTTTCCCAGTTGAACTATTGTGATGTTCTCTTCGGTCCAGCCATAAGAAACTTCGATAAAAATCGTCTTCAAAGGCTCCAGAATTCCTGCACACGTTTTATCTGCGGTATCAGCAGACGAAACCCGACATCGAATCATATTACTCGTCTGGGCTGGTTGTCGATGAATAAACGAAGAATTTTACACCGTTCTGTACTGTATCACAAAATTATGCTAACAAAAAAACCCTCATATCTTTACGAAAAAATTCAGAGACGTTCAGAGGCACACAATGTAAATGTTCGGTTTAGACAAAACATATCAATACCCATTCACAATACCTCTCTTTATCGATCCAGCTTCTCCTATGATGTCGCCAAAGTTTATAACGGTATACCTGATGAATTTAAGCACTTGTCACTGCTATCCTTCAAAAAAAAAGTTAAAAGTATTCTGTTAGATGGAACCTCAACCTTAGATTTATAACCTTTATGTCTGAATGTTTTTTTTAGTATGATATACCATATAGTCTCGTAATGATATGTCTAGTTCTGATAATTATATGTCAATATTCTTGTTTTTCTCTCTTGGGGTTGAGTTAGTATTACTAACTGGCCCCATTATGTGGTTGCGTGGAAGAACGCTATTCTATCGTTGTCACAATGAAGAAAAGCGAACGATGCCATTTGCTACTCTTACTTTGTAATATCTGTCTTTGTACTTTTTTTTTATTCACTGTATTTTTATGTAGCAATAAAATCGATTATTATTATTTGAGCTATTTTGTTCGGTCATAACAGTTTAATACAACGCTTCATTTCAGTTCTCTGGAAAATATATTTGAAACGGGAGTATCTCATGTATATTTACACTTCATTTTTTCTGTTCCCACTTGTATCAACCGCACTTTTACATTCCAATGGCGCAAAAAATCACTTTATATTCAATGAGCAATGTTCCTCAAATGATATATACAGTGCTTTTCTTTAATGTCCCCCTTTTATTTTTTGAACAGGTCAACTCAAAAAATTGAAAGTTAGGATAATGAAATTAATGCATAACTACTATATTTTGGAGTAAAATTGACAAATGAAAATTTTCAAGATGGCGACTGGGCGCCACCTGGAAAAAAAAAATGGGAAGGGGAGTCTTGTGATACATCATTTCGAAGCTCCTGACGAACAACCCTAGAATGTGATGTCAATATCTTTATCTACTACAAAATGGTGGAATATTTGATTGCCTGAATACATCGACGTTTAACTTCATACTTCGAGGAAATAAGCTGAGTTCAGTTCAGCATATGCTTGGCTGGTTGCCTTAAAGGTCTTGACATAAGAACAGCCTATCCGATATTTCACGTCGAACATTTTCGAACACAGCAACGTCGATATTTCTACAAATATTTATTATTCTCTGCCGTATATTCAATATTGAAGCAGGTTCAGTTTCGTACACCTTTTGCTTCAAATAGCCCCATCAAGAAAGTCCAAAGGTGTCAAATCTGACAAGCGGGCTGGCCATTCCGTAGGACCTCGTTGGCCAATCCAACGATCATGGAAAGTATTATCCAAATAGTTTCTTTTCTGAAGTAATGTGATGCTGCTCCATCTTGTTCGAATAATAATATCCATATTGAATTCATTAGGATTCACTTTGACGATTACCAGTAGTTTCTAGCATATTCAATTACAGTTCCCCTATTGAATTTTGTTCGATTGACCATTTTGGAGATAGTTTACGTGGTACTTATCTACTTGTGAAATCGAAAACAAAACTAAATGAGAATATTTGAACTGAACAAATATATTCGTTGTCGAACCGACATTTTTTGTCTTTTTTGACGAACAAAAAAATAACCTATCCAACCTTATCGTGTTGTTGGGATTGACATATGCCAAGGAAAAACAAATATTTCTGGAAATATCGATATTAATGTGTTTGTATTCAGATTATTATTGAATGTTCTGCCATTTTGTAGTAGGTGAAGATATCTTGTATCATAAGACCCCCCTTCCCATTCAACTTTTATTTTCCAGATGGCGCCCAATATAGTATTTATGCTTCCATTTCATTATCTCCCAATATTATATTTTTTTAATCGACCCGTTCACAATAAAAAAGGGGGGACATTAAAGAAAATTTAACATCAAAGAAAAGTGCTGTATATATATATATATATATATATATATATATATATATATATATATATATATATATATATATATATATTATCTTTGATTATTATAATTTTTTTTCAGAGCCTCTTTCAATAAATGTCAATAAGATGGCTGGTATAAAAACAATAAAGCTGACACCTTCACAGATGGTAAAAAAACTTTATAAGTATATGCATATGTAAATATCAATAACTGATTTATAGCAGAATATAAAGTTTGCCACGACTGGGACCACGAAATTTCAGACGTCTCCACAAACTGCCACGGTACCTGTATTCACATCCCAAGCTTCCCAACATGCGAAAAATATATCTCCACCAATACTCACAAGAAAAAGACACGACAGTATTGAACTAGACAACGAACCGGAGGCGTAAGTGTTTTTCTATTTTTTACATAATCTTTCGATGGCGGGTTCAAACATAGTCTGTTTCAGTAGCTTCACTCTCAGGCCCGGTTTCACCAACGTAATCGTTCTAAGCGCTCTTTGGATCTCGATAAACGTTTCTTTGCGTTTCACTGTTGAAATAGCTCGATTATCATCCTGCGATTAAGAAAGCCAGTTCGAGAGAAACGACCATCTGGTAACAATGTGTACACGTGAAGTCGAGAGCACAGAACTCATTTTGTCATTATGAGTTCTGAGAACAGCAGACAAATTCTGTTTCACGAATCGAATAGAAATTGTCGAGTAGGCCTTCTTTGTTCCATGAGTCTTTCAAGGAAACATTATGGCCGATTCGATAGATTTTATTCGATTCTTGGAATAGAATCAGGGCTCGGTACGCTGTACGCGTTGAATTTTCATATCAATTTCTGGAATGGTTGCTGTCAGAGCTGTCAGAAAAAAGTATCTTAGTTACTTTAGGGTAACTTAGTTACTTTAAAGTATCTTAGATACAGTATCTTAGTTACTTTTTTGTTTTGGTAAAAAGTAATTAGTATCTTGATTACTTTTTAAAAGGAACTATATCTTGTAACTTTAAAAAGTATCTTAGATACTCAAAAGTATCTTAGATATTGATAAGTATCTTAGATACCGAAAAGTATCTTAGTTACTGAAAAGTATCCTAGGTACCAAAAAGTAAATTACCGAGAAAAGTTCTTTTAGACAAGAGGCAAGTTACGACTTGTTCGCGACGGCGATCCGGCGATCAAATTGGCACTGGTTCGGCGGCGTTTTTTATTCAGTTATACCTCGCCACCCGTCGCCGCCGTGTTGTTAAGACTTTTGAGAGCGTGCTTCCGAAATTTTCCAATATTTCGTTAGACAATATCTTTTTAGCAAACAATTTATTGCCTGATATTTGTCTAAAAAAAGTTAAAACAGAAGTCAAAATATTTTCAACATAGTGGCACTTCCGGTTATACTGAAAATAGCTGTCAACTTTGTTATTTCAAATGGAACACCCTGTATATTATTACATTTTTCAAATTTATGAATAATTCCAGTAATTCCAGATATTTTTTGTATAAGGTAGTATATATAGGTCTATGTTCAATTCTTTATCAGGTATTGATGATTCGACTCCTTTGTGGGCGTGAACTCTACGTTAATAAACCAACTTCCCTGGCGCAATTAAAACAAATTATTCGCCACGAAACGGAACCATCACGAAGCCTACCTGTCTTATCGGTCATCAGAAATTTTAGTCTTTGATTGAATGAATGTCGCTAAAAATAATGCCGTTTGGACGACATTATTTTTAACAAATAAATTCCCGAAGAGTGTATTTTAATAATTAATAAAAAAATCGATAAACGGCTTACTTTATTTTTTATCGATTTTTGGAATATAAAATTTCTTGAGACACCTTGTACAAATTACAAAGTAACTGAAAAAGTATCTTATTAAGTATCTTAAAAAGTAACTTAAGATAAGTATTTAAGTTCCTTTTTTCAAAGAGTAACTAGATACCCAAAGTATCTTTTGACATTTTTTCGAAGAGTAACTTATCTAGTAACTAGATACTTCTCCAAAGTATCTTTGACAGCTCTGGTTGCTGTAATAAAATAGAAGCTTAATCCTTAATTTGAAGGATGTTGATATGTTTGTTGCTGAATTGCTGAGAACTCAGTTTGTCTTCCGCTGGGTACGGAAAAGAAACATGCGAAAGCCTAAAAATAGCAGCACTTACCGATGAATAGTTCTTTGTATCATAGGTTTACTGATCCCACTAACTAATGTCTGCTATGTTTCGTTGGTAACATCCGGTAACATAATATCATAAAGCACATAACAGCTGGTTTATAGGTGACACAGAATTATTTCTGAAAAGACAAACAGCCAATCAAGTAAAAGCTGTCAAGCTGTGTGCACTTACCAATATACTTGGAAAAAGGACTTTTGTATTTCGTGGATAAAAATATATATTAAAATCGTAGCAAAGCGCTTTCGACTGAAAAATCATCAGTGCTTACCTGAAAGTAAGTAATTTTTGAATTGGGTAATTTGAAAATAGTTAATGGAATTTGGGATTACTTACTCGTCAAGTTATAAGATCCATAACCATAATAATACAAATGTTTCTGAAGAAAACAGGATTGTTCAGAATATCATGGACATATCGAATATTTTAACGTTTTAATATGTTCATGATTCTCTGAACAATCCTGTGTTCTTCAGAAAAATTTGTATTTTTTTTGGTTATGTCTCTTGTACACCTGACGAGTAAGTTACCTCAAATTTCAGTAAGTACTATTTTTCATAAAGGAATTTTCCATTACCCACTTTCAGGTAACACTGTAATGACTTTTTAATCGAAAGCGCTCTGCCACAATTTATAAAATATTTTTCTGCACGAAATACAAAAGTCCTTTTTTCTAAAAAGCGCCAATCAAAAATTATAATACATGAATATAATAATAAAAACAACCGACTAGTTTTTTTTCTACTGGTTTTATGACATTTCATCGGCAACACCAGTGTAGAAGTCGTGTTTACATCTTCTATTATTCAAGCGGTCGATGAAGGACAGAAAAAAATTGAAAGGTCACCAGTTTCACTAAGGAAATCACTAACTCACTGAAAACACAAACGAAAGATTCTGGGGGGCAGATGCTGCCGTACTCATTTATCTGACAAGTATTTGAAATGCCTATTGGATTGGAAATCTGAGATCTTTTTCAATAGATTCTAAAATTTGCCAGGCAGAGGTCTTCGACAATCTGAATTCCTTTGAGGTGGCCGTCATCCATATTGTTAAAATGATCGTTCCTTTTTCGAATCCAACGACAAATTCTTGTTCGTTTTCATTATCGTTAAAATGCAGGACAAATTGATCGGCTCACGGTAATTTCAAAAATCACGTAATCTTTTTCTGATGACATAAGTTAAATCTTTATAATATAATTACCAAAAAATACCCCAAAGGCAATATTACAACTTCACTGACATTTGTACACACCGAATAATATT